>CM030941.1:602138-677138 GCA_018136815.1 Isochrysis galbana | reverse complement strand
GGGCGGTCAAACATTGTTCTTCTATAAGGGGTAAAAAAATGACCATCTCCATCTCAGAATTGAGGAAATTTGAGGATTTTTCATTTTTCACGGTAGAAAGTAGAAAGTTCCCAATAAATACACCCAACTAGCACATTTCCGGGGTCCATTAGGACCCGGACCCCCCCCCTTGGGCCCCCACAACAGCAAAACGTAATCAAAAAAAAGACAGAAGACGCTAAAATCGCAAAAGCTTGAAAAGCTCAACTTCAAGTCGAGACCGGGCGCGCTGCGTGCCCGTTTTCGACGATCCATCCGGATGGGGGACCCCACCAGATACCAAGTCCACAGGTCCCACCCGGATGGTTACGCCAATCGGGCAGGCCGCGCCCCGAAACCTCGTCGAAATCACCCATCCCCCATTCGCCGAACCCATTGAACGTTGAGCCGTCGCCGAGGGAGGCGGGGAGCTAAGTAAGCGTGATGAGGCTTTTCATTTCAAACTTATAATTGCGGACTGCGGACCACCAGGCTGGTCACCAGGTGCGCGGAGACATCTTTGAATGCCGAGGCGAGCGCCTTGGATGATGCTTGCGGGAGGTCGCTCGCCTTTTCGTCGAGAGTTTGGTACTTGATGTTGATCGGGGTCGTGGCGCCGATCGCTTGGAAGAAGCCGGTGACTGACGTTTTTGAACGTGTCGCGGAATTGGTTGATTGGTTGGCGCAATCTGCAATCTGCCGTGACAAGAATTTCCCAAGGGCCCGCGGCGCTCTTGGATATGAAGTCCGGCTCGAGGTCTACGCCTTCGAGGCGGTTCAGGTGAGCCACAATCGCGCTGAGCGCCGCCTCGTCTTTGACGTTGATGCCGCGATCCGTTGGCGAGAAGGAGAAGGTGATGATGATTGCTTATCCGAGATGTTGAAGACTAGAGGCTCTAGTTCTTGTTCGATGTCTTCCGTGTCAGCCATCTGAGGGGTGGAGGTGGGAGTGAGAAGGTTAGAAGAGAGTGTGTCTGCATGATCGCTACGGGTTGTGTTCCCTTCTTGTTGTGACTGGCGACTGGCCCGGCGCGAGAGCGCCTGGTTCGTGTTTGTCGAACACGCGATGCCGGGAGAACAAGGGAACACTCGAACACTCGGGGAGGGAACTAACGGGGATGGGAGAGAGGAGGAGAGACAGACTCCCGCGGGGGGGGAAGACGAGAGACGAACCTAAACGGCGATGCAGGGAGCAGGGAGGGGGCGTCGGAGCGTGACAACAGGGAGGGAGTCACGCGGGGAAACCTAACGGCGGGAGAAATGTTTGAATAAAAGGGAAATGGGAAAGAGCAACCCTCTTTACCCGCAACAATGGTAAGATTCCATGGCTGCTCACAAAGGGAGGAGAAAGAGAAAGGAAGGGGAAAGGTGGGGCACGAGGGCACTCCCCCCCCCCCCCCCCCAAAGGCTAAAATTATCCCCCCCCACCCCCCCACCCCCCCAAATATCCAGGACGTATCCGAGATATATCTCCATTTGGGACCCCCCCCCAGAGATATCCAAGACAATATCCGGATAAAGATGCCTACCCCTACGGCAGGGGCCTTGGAGCGCATCTCAGGGGGCAGGTGAGGCTGGGGCATGGCCCTGGCCCCTCCTGCCTCTCCCTCGCTGGTTCTCGAGCCCCTGCCAGTCGACTGGAGCTGGCTGGGGGGTCCTGATCAGGGGGACCGTATGGGTTTCGCCTCGGAGTTGGTTAGAGCCCTCGCGTATTTACGGAAATCCTCTCCGAATTTCAGTTTCTCAAGGACGAGGTGATAGAATTCCCAATTCACTCTGTCGAAGGCCTTTTCCCAATCTAGCGCTAGGAGGAGCCCAGGTTCCCCCGTTTCTTCGAGGTAAGCGTGCGTCAGTTGCAGTAGATGCGTAGCTTCGCCGATTAGGCGGTGTGGGACGAAGCCTAATTGGTCTTTCGAAATGATGTTTCCGATCACCTTTTTCAATCTATTCGTGAGTATCTTAGCTAGTATTTTGTAGTCACTTTGGAGCAGCGTGATAGGTCTATAGTTCCTAGGGTCCCGCGTGTCTCCCTTTTTATACAAGAGTATTATGGGAACCGAGGCACATCGCCGTGCGCATCCACGGCGTGCACATGGGTGATTGCAACTCATCACACGCACGGCGCCCCCGCGGGGGAACCGATGCACATCGCGCCGTGCGCATCCACGGCGTGCACATGGGTGATTGCAACTCATCACACCCTTCCAATGAGACATCTCTTATAATGTATGTTTATGTAATTGTAAACCGCAGAGAAAGGAGCTGGTGTCTCAATGGGCGCTGGTTCGTCACTCTGTCGCCAAAAATAGATCAATCCCTAGATTTGTATATGGACATTTGATAGCTCAATTCGACTGATGTCCCACAATTGACGGAACGACACCTGGCTTGGAGCCGGCTTGATTCATTGGGTGGCTGGCCACAGGTGGCTGGGAGGAGGTGAGGGTTGTGTGGGCCATGTTGGCGCATGGTGGGCTTGCTGGTTCTTGGGACTCCGGGGGCGGCACGGGACGAGTCTCGTGCGTACCTGCTTCAGAGGGGCGCCCTCTCGCGGGCGCTTCAGGTGCGCGGCGTCATGCATGGCCTGATCGTCCGGCGCGGCGGGGGTGGCGGCAGGAGGGGAGGGGAGCGGCGCGCGCTCCATGACCCGATCGTTTTAACGATAGTTGGCCATGACCCCTACTCTAAGAGTATACATGTCTCATTATCCTTATAAAGTAAATGTTCAGCAACCGATTTGAGGGTTGCTAGTTCTACGGGCGTAGAGCGTGGGGCGACGATGTTACATATCCGGCAACACCAATTGGAGGTCTATTGTCGCCCCGACGATGGCCGTCCAATTGTCCAATTGGGTAGCAATTGGGTGAACTAGAGGGGCGAGTTGGACCCACACCCACATCCCTGCCTGCATGATTACCACAGTCATCGAACACCTCAACCGCCATCAATACACAGCGTCACACACGGGACAGCCGGCAACGAAGCACGTCTACCGTTTGCACCCTTGCCCGGTGACTGCTATAGCCGCTGCTGGCAAGTAATAGGTGCTTAGGTCCTTATGATTGTTGTGCATGATCAGTTGTGGGCGAGAGCATACGACGACGGAAACCTTGGGCGCCAAAGAAATCGATCGCAATTGATTACCACGGGCCAGGATGAGCTCACAGGTTTTGGGTGGGCCACGCGGAGGGTGGTAACCCAAACTGGAGCAAGAGCCTGAGGGCACCATTGGTCAGGTCCTCAGGGAGTCGCGGCGCAGCTTCATAGTCGCGCGTGATGGCTTCGCCCTTCCTGATCGCACGTGTCGCGACGAGCAGCACCTCGTCGTTCGTTCCGCGATCGCCGCCTCCACTCAAGCGCGGGTCCCGGCCAACCAACTTGGCATTTTCTCCCCGAGTCCCACAATGCTCAAGTCGTTCGTGAAGAGGCACGATGACGCAAGTAGGTGGGGC
Organism: Isochrysis galbana; assembly: GCA_018136815.1. Lineage (NCBI taxonomy): Eukaryota > Haptophyta > Isochrysidales > Isochrysidaceae > Isochrysis > Isochrysis galbana. Next base: position 673,668 of record CM030941.1, on the reverse strand, counting down.
ATTTTCTGCCCCATCAAGCTGCAGCTCGGTCGCGCGCGCGAGCACACGAGAGAGCGTATCAGCCACGTCCCACGAGCGCCGCTCGCGGAGGGACCCGCGCTCCCACCTTGACGAAGGCTCTGGAATCAAGGGGAGGAGCGCATCCACCATCCCACGGTAATACCTGCCACGATTAACGAGTGCGTCTATCGCCTTCTTGCTGCTTTCGCACCTTGTCAGCGCTGCGAGACCCAAGCCAGCTCGGTGAATCACCGGGTGGCAAGGGAATCGGAACTTGGCGTATATATTATGGTCGTTATCCGAGCCAGTCGACAGCAGTGTGCCCGTGACATCTCGCTGGCCCCAACGAACATCCTCATTACCAAGATCAGCTCCATCGGTGGCCCATCCACCACCGTGCTGCCATGTGATGCCGTCTTCACATACACCAGGACTGAAAGAGCGTACGGAGGAGCGGATCAGCGCCTCGGCCGTCAGTTCCGCTGCCCATGATGGCACGTTCGCATTGGCTGCGGCTGCAACAGCCTCAGCACTTGGGCTGAGGACGAGGCTGCGCGGGATTCGAGCGATGACCTCAAGCTCCGCGATGTCCTCGGCGGCAAATACGCCGCCCTTACCACGCTCCTCCGCCAGCGTCGCGCGCACGCTCAGTTTGGGCGCCTGGACGCCCATGCGCTGAGCGAAGCTGCACCAGCCGCCGTCTCCCTCACTCTCCATGTCTTCCACCGTCGCATCGTGCAGCGCGGACGGCTCACTAAGCCTGGGAGCGGCGAGGCGAGTAACCGGCGGTCCGCCCCCTACACATGCGCGCACGCATGGCACGCCCCTCACCCCCGTCCCCCCAGCCACGATCGCCGAGGCGGCGAGGGAGAGCACAGCCAATGGAGATGCCATTAGGTCACTAGACCTCTCCCTCTGCTGGTTATAAGTGTAAACTACTCCTCTCACAGGTGTGCAAGTGTAAGAGTAGAAGAGTAGAGGGATTTTGAATTTTGAAGGTGCCAACAGGGTCTGAGGGGGGGGGCTCAACAGGATTTTCTTCTCTGTTGAGTCATTGTTGAGCCCCTTTCACAAAAGGCCGAGTTCGCTCGCGGGGGGTCCCACGTTCCCAACAGGCGGTGTGCTCCAGGCGGCCCGGCAGAGCGCGGCGGCCATGCCCACCGGGCAGTAGTTGAGTGTTGAGTGTTAAGTAAGCATGCGAAACGAGAATGAGGATGAGAACGGGGCGAGAAGCGAGAACGAGCGAACGAGAACGAGAACGAGAACGAGAACGAGAACGAGAACGAGAACGAGAACGAGAACGAGGGACGAGAGGTTACCAAGACCAAGCAGACCGATATCGGATGAGAAAGCTGCCGAACGCCGAACGCCGAACGACGAACGACGACGGCAGACGCACCAGACTCACACCTCACACCAATACACCAATACTCTCAACACTAACATATCTTCCCCACGGACCGATAGAGCAGAGAGAACAAACAAGGAAGACAAGGAAGAGAAAGCCGACAAGAGAGCGACGATGCACGATGCGACGGACAATCCGACGGTGAAGCATCGCGAATCGACATTTACAGTTACGCGCGAAAAATAAGTAGTAAGTAGAAGGTAAGGAGGGAATCGCAGAACACCTCTTACTAAATGAAAACGCTGATGACCGAGAGCAGCCCCTGCGCTGGGGAAAGTCCCCCTAACCCTGACGGCGAACACCTACACCTACACCTACAACTACAACGAGGACGAGGACTAGGACTAGGAAGGACACTAGTGGACTAGCGACTAGCGAGGGGGAGAGGGCAAAGAGCAAGGAGGGCCTCAGACGGTGGCATTATGCAAGGAGACGAACGTGCAAAGTAGGCGAGACAGCCAGGAGGAAACACGACGGGAGAGGCTCTTATGCGAAAGAGCGCCGGTCAGCCAGTTGGTCAGCCATTCTAACAGTAAAGAGTCGATCGCGGATGCGACATACGCACCCTAGATGGGAAATACGGTGCTGGGGCCTGCAAATACAGCCATTTGGCTTCCGGCCAAATACATTTCAAATACATTCGAGGCCTACAACCCCGGACGCGCTGCAAATACAGCCAAATACATATGTATTTGGCCTCTGGCCAAATACGGTAAATACGTATTTCCCATCTAGGATACGCACCCCAGCACAGCCTCTCCTTGAGTCCACGCTGGGGAGAAACGGAAAACCGCCCGTTGCGGAGAAAGGAAAGGGAAAGAAGCAGAATATGCTGAAAGACGTTCGCAACAAAAACAATAAAACCTGTCCGTTTATTTACGTAAAAAGTCGTGTTGTCGTGTTGGCATGCTCTACAATCCTCTAAGTTCTAAAAAGTGGATTGAGAGATCTTTTACTTTAGTGTGAGTTAGTTCTCCTTTCCTCGCGCTCTCTCTTCTCCTTCCCCCTCTTTGGCTCTCGTCGCCGCATGCTGGGTGGCGCGAGGCCGCGCGGCCCCCTATGGCGCTGTGTTGACAGGCTGGCCACGGCGAGGCCACGCGCGGGGTGCACCGGGCTGCTGCAGCATTGGCAACTCACAACCCACCGGCGCCATGCTTCCCTTCGCAACGACGCGCCATTGCGAGCGGAAGCCGAGCCAATAACGAGGGGTACAGCCACTTCAGCTGGCACCAGCTTCACGGATATTGTGAGCGATAGTTGGGTGAGCCGGGCTGGCCTCCGAGGTCGCATTCCGTCTAGCACCGATTGTTTTGACCTCCCCAGTTTTGTCGCATCTCTCACAATCTCACCTGCTCTCTCACACCCTGACTTGCATGTGTAGTTCAATCGGCTCCTTCCAGAGTGGGTGGTGCCATACAGCCAGCTTGCACGATGGGATCGGCCAATCGGCACTTGGCTGCTGCTGTGGCCGTGTTTATGGAGCATAGCCCTCGCTACGCCTGCTGGGGCCGTTCCAGACCCGGCCATTTGTGGCCTCTTTGCCACTGGAGCTGTCTTGATGCGCGGGGCTGGATGCACTGTGAATGACATTTGGGACAGAGACCTCGACCGTCTCGTGGAGCGGACGCGACACCGGCCGCTTGCGGCGGGTACGTTGGGGGTCCACCACGCGATCGGATTTTTGTGTGCACAGTTGTCAGTGGCTCTGGGTGTCGTGCTCGCTTTGCCGCTCCCAGCAGTCGCAGCCGGGCTAGCGGCAACGCCGCTATGGGTGGGTTACCCTCTTGCCAAGCGTTTCACCGACTGGCCGCAGGCGGTGCTCGGGGTCGCCTTCAACTGGGGCGCGATGCTTGGATGGGTAGCTGTTCAGGGCTCCGTATATCTGCCCGTGGTGGCACCTCTCTATGCCGGCTGCTTTTTTTGGACTCTTCATTACGACACCATCTATGCATATCAGGACCATCGTGATGACGTGAAGGCAGGCATACGATCGACAGCGTTGCGCCTTGCTGATCAAACGCCGGTTTATTTGCGCGCATTCGATGCTTGCGTCATTGCCTCTCTTGGTGCCTCCGCGTGCGCAGCTGGCGTCGGCAGCGAACCCTTATTTTGGGCTGGTCTGGTGGCGACTTATGTGCACCTTGAGTGGCAACGTCGGAATATCAATTACTCGTCACCCGCTGAGTGTCTCCGTCTCTTCCGCTCCAACCGTGAAGTCGGGTTGCTCATCTTCCTAGCCATCGCACTTGCAAAGCTAAGCCAGAGACAGCAGCAAGACGATGCCGAACCCTTTGGAGCGAAAGCTACGAATTCAGCCCTGGCCAAGGAGGAGCTGAGCTGGCGCCAAATGACTGGCTACGAGATGCTGGGACTTGTGATGGAAACCGGTGAGCACGACTTCCCGCCACCCATTCCCAAACTTACACTTTCTGCGCCGAATTCCCGTCTCGATGCATTCCCAACCAAGACATTATCCCGCCTTGCTCCGTCTCATTGCGGAGTCAGCGGCAAAGCCCTAAACTTCGCACATGATTGCGCCTCGGTGAAGAGAGAGACGTTGACAAGCATCCCTAATCGATGGATGAGACCCCCGTTTTCATTGTCACTACCTCGCTGAGGGGCGCAGTGATCATGCGACTGTAGTCCATACACCTGGCAAGAAGCCTGGTTCCCGATGATTCACTCCTAATCGCCAATCCCCTCTGTTTCTCCTGACCCTCCGCTGCAGGAGACATGAATGAGCTTAAAGCTATTTTGTGCCGATGAGTCCAATTCTTCTCTGAATGATGCAGAGAATGCTCTAGAAATATGTACATTCGTCTTCAGTGCGCTAACTCCCCAGAAACGTGCGTGTGCTTATGGAATTCACTACTCAGGCATCCGTCTGAGCTCAGTGGTTGCTAGGCATTGTTAGAGAGTTGCCTCTTCATCGTGCATGCCATTAAAATACGGTGCTGCCACCATGCGCAAGGTGGCCGAAAGTCCCAAGTAACCTTGTCCTCACAGTTCTAAAACTACCCTATCCTAATTCAAAAAAATCATCTGAAGATTCAGGGCGGCACACCTACTAGATAATAAGCTAATAATATAAATATAACTGAGCAAGTACCACTACTCTCACTAGCCCGTTACTAACACGACAACCCTCAGCGCACCTTCCCGTACGCCTCGACGCATGTTGTTGCCACAGATACATACACCTATGCGCCCCTTCAAATCTCCCCCCTCGCAGGCCCCCGGCTCCCATTCTGGGGGATCTAAGGGGGATCGTAAGTTCTAAGTTTATCGATCACTCTCTCAACTATCGTTATAACGATAGGGTCATGGAGTGCGCCACGCTCCCCTCCTCTCTCTCCGCCCGCCCCGCCGCGCCGGCCGATCAGATCATGATGGACGCCGAACAGCCGAACCACCCTCCAGCTAGGGCCGCGCCTGTCCAGGTAGCTCGAGAACCAGCCGCGCGCGAAGCACCCACGGCCCCACACCAGCAGCAAGATCCTCCCCATCATCGCACATGACACATGACCACCAGCACCAACCAGCCAGAACATATTGCCCCAAGCCAAATCCACCAACAGACACAGAACCAGAACCATTCCTCCCATAGATAGGGAAAGCCTCCGGGCTGGGGCCCCTACACAGCCACGGCACACGGCACTGACCACGTGCGCAAGCACGAGGCACAGGCCCGGCCGGTCCATTAGACCAAAGGTGTCGTTCCGTCTTTCCGTCAAATATCGATGGACGAGAGAATGCAAAAGACGATCATGGAACATTTGATGACATCGAGAGAAAGTAAGAGAAGAGGCGGTATATCAATCGACGAGACCTTGAGGCTTAAAGTAACCCACAAGTTAGAGGTAAAAGCCTGTCATCGTATGAAATACGACATCGACCCAACCATCGCCCCGAATTACACGCTCACGAACCTAACCCCCGCCGCCACCTTCGCCTGCGCTCAGGCGACCCCCATAAACACGACCCAACAAGAAGATGGACAAGAGGACGAATTCGACATCAACTCGAAAATCATCATCACCTTCACCTCCATAGATCGGGGCATCAAAATCAAAGACGAGGAGGCCCTCAGCGCCATTGTGGCGCACCTCAACGCGCCTGGAGGCGTGGGCCTCCAGCCCGACTTATCGCTAAGAGCGCGTCCGGACTCTGAAAGATCCTAGTAGTGACGGCAGATTGCGCGCCAATCAGCACAAGGCCAAATGCCAAATTCAAGGACGGGTGCGCGAGGGGGGAGATTCGAAGGGGTGTACATGCGTATGTGTCTATAGTGTCAACACACGTCAAGGCGTACGGGCAGGTGCGCTGAGGGGTGTCGTGATAGTACCGGGCTAGTGGCAGAGTAGTGGTACTAGTACTAACGCTCAGATGTTTTATTCTTAGCTTATTAGCCTTATTATTCATAGATGATTCATAGCTAGCAGTAGTAGCCTGAATCTTCAGATTTTTTTTTACATGCTGTGTAGCACGCAGCCACAGGCGGACGCTGAATCACAACACACAAGTCCAACGATTTTATAATAGCGGGAAAATCAAAGTTCAAGGGAAAAATGAAAGAAGGGGCGAAGGAGAAAGGACCTTTGGATACGGACGTAGCAAATGCGTGGTACTGCCATAGGAGAAGCGGCATACAACGCAATGCACGAAACAATTACGCGACGACGTTGATCCGCACTCTTGATGCCTTGCTTTTCCACATTCCAAGAGATCAAAGACCGGTGCCCGAGACGGCAAAAGCTCTGCAAAACGCATTGTTTCCCTGACAATGATTTGCTTGGAGTGATTGCATTCGCATTCGCGCACGGCCCTAGAGCGCATGGTAGTCAGCACTGGGCTAGAGCGCATGCTAGTCAGCAACCCAGGAGTCTTGCGACTGGATCACCCCACCACTCGGATGCTTGAGGCTGACCATTCAGCGCTCAGTTACCGTGCAACATGGCCAACGACACGTGGCCCTGCAATGGTGAGCTCACGACGCGGCGGGTCTCAGATTTGGGCGGCCCATGCCGATGCGGTAGTCATGCTTCCGCACCTCTCCGAGTCTCAAGCCATCGACGGCTTCGCAGTCTCTCAACAGCGAGCCAACGACGGTAGACATGTTGAATCCAGACGAGCTCTTGCGGCGCGGCTCCATCGATGCTGCTGGGTCATCAGCCAACAGGATTGAGGAGCTCACCGCACCATGAAAATGCCTGCGCCCAGACTTATGCTCTGCGTGGCTGTTGCCACCGACAATTGGATCCCCACAGCCCGCAGGTCTGTTCGAAATACTGCGTCCTCCCTTCGTCTTTTCCATCGGAACGCCATCAACCAAGGTGAAGTGCACTATCGGCTCGTCGGATACGCTGCCACTTGCTGTCGGTGCGATAAGATCGCGAGCGCCAGCGCTCTTGCTGGGGACGAGCCTTGGCCGGCAGTGACTTGGCTCGGGCCCATCGCCACGTAATGCCGCACCGACCCCCTCACTCCCCACAGGTTTGCCTGCGGGCTTTCTGCCTCCTGGGCGAGCGAATGGTACGCCTGAGTTGAGCGTGAAGTGGGTGCATGCACCTGGCTGGCCCATTGCATCCACCTCTGCCGTGGTGAGCGCGTGCCGGCGGCTACCAGCTGGCAGCGTCGGGTCACACATCGCCGGCCGCGCGTCCTTCTGCGCCATCCCCAGCCCAGCCCCCGCCCAAACTCGCGAGGTCGCCATGGCGCACACTAGCAGTCGGCCTCGCTCGCCAGTTGGCAGACGGTTTTTTTGGCCTCGACATCCACAGGAGTACTAGAGTATAAAATCCGATCTGATGCTGGAAGAGCAAAAGCCTGCTTGGCAATAGCGATGGAGTAGGAGTAGAGGGTTTCTGCAGCGGCTCAACGGGGACTCAAGAGTTGCCGAGTCAACAGCCTTAATTCCCCGTTGAGTCGCTGTTGAGTCGCTGTTGAGTCGCTCTGGCAAAAGACCAAATCAGACCGCGGAGACCCTATAGAGGGCTCCTCTACCAATCTCGCGCCGCTTGAGCGCCAGAGCGCGCTGGCGCTGGCCAGCGATGCCCACCCAACCCTTCACGGCGCGAGAGCTGGAGGACTCCAGGCTGACCATGTTTCTGGCGCTGGATGAGCGGAGAGACAGGGCGCACAAGAGGGCTCGCGACGGGCCGGACGCCGCCACGGACGACTTCTGGGAACTCGCCTTTCTGGAGGATGGAGGTGGCAGCGGAGCCGCTCATGCATGCGGACATGCGGACCCTAGGTGTTGAACACAGGAACAGTGTGTTTCTACGGAAGTCAAAAACAGTGTTTTTCACCGTGTTTCTAGGAGACCCCTATGTCCGGAACCGGAACAGAGGGCTGCGCGCTGCGCGCGCGCGGTGAGTGAGCGTGCGAGCGAGGCCATAGCCATAGCCATAGCCATAGCATAATCAATCCCGCATCCCGCCACCTGCCACCTGCCACCTGATTGCCGGACCTCCCACCTACCACTACCACCTACGACCTAGCACCTAGCAGTTGGATGCAAGACAATCAATCATCAATCACAATCATGCTTGACAGTTACAATTTCAATTACAATTACACTCCCACAGGAACTACCGGTAGCTATGAGCTGTGAGCCTACGGGAGATGGGGATATAAATATATGTTACTTACCCCCCAGGAGCCAACGCCCCCCGATAGCTACCGGCTACCGGGGGCCCCCGATAGCTATCGGGGGGAATTTTTTTCCCGATCGCCAACAGCCCCACCGAGAGCTACCGGGGGACCGAGAAAATCCCCCGACAGCTATCGGGGGATAGCTCCTGGGGGGTCGCGCTCGCGTCGGACGTCGGACGTCGGCCCTCTGCCTCTGCGATAGTGAATTCTGGCCAATTTGCGCGTTTTCTGGTTACGCATCGCTGTGGGGGCTACCGTGGGGGGTCTAGGGCCCAAAGGGCACCGGATATGTGCTAGTTACACCTATCCGGTCACCATATCCAAAAATCTCGTAATGAATCCTCAATCTTGACTTGGTCAATTTTCACCCTTAGAAGTTAAAATAGCTGTTTGACCGCCCTACGGTAGCTCTCGGTGGGGCTGTTGGCTATCGGGAAAAATTTCCCCCCGATAGCTCTCGGGGGCCCGCGATAGCTCCTGGGGGGCGTTGGCTCCTGGGTCCTGGGGGGTAAAATATAATGACATTTCTTGCCAAGTCGCCGCAGTTGAGTCGAAGTTGAGTCCTGGTTGAGTCGCTGCAAACCCCCCCGAATCTCTGTCCCTGTCCCAACTTGAACATCTACTTTCATACTTTAGAAAGGGGCTGCGAAAGAACGAAAAGTCTGGAGCTGTGTGTGGCATCAATCTCGAAACTCGAAACACCATGACCGCCCGTCCACATCCATAGGAGTACCAATCGTACGCCCGGTCGCCTTCCTCGAGAGCTTCGCTCCCCTGAGATGTCGCTGTCGCACTCTGTGATTCAGATCCCCTTGCACCGTGACCTGGTGGAGGTCACAGGTGACAGATGTTTGGAAGAATGACCACGAGGAATGGTTAGAAAACGGCGAGTTTCTTGGGATTGTCTGGACTCCACCGAACGGACGACGGGCGTCACCCAGCGAGCTGCTAGCCGGGCAAAAGATCGAAAGATCGAGTCCACGACACGGGCGCGGTGAGAATACTCCTAACACACTCGAAGGGGTCTGGCGGGGGGGGGGGGGGCGACGGTGGGACTGGGGGCGGGGCAGGGGGTCGACGTCTAGGTGTCTACGTGTCTACATGTAAGGGGCTCTATGAGTTCCTCCACCTTCTAACGATTGAACCGAGTGGGTATCATTTCTGCGTCTCTCCCTCTCCCCTCCCTCCAAGCTGCCCCGTCTTGGCCCTGGCCTGCGAGGCTCTCTCTCTCTCCCACTCTCTCCCCTTCCCTTCGCTCCCTTCTTCCCGTCCCCCCCTGTTCCCCCCCACCTTTCTTTCCCTCTTTCTTTCCCCTGCTTTCTCTCTCTCGTCTCCTTCTCTCGCTTTCTCTCTCCCCCACACCGACTCTCCTCTCTCCTCTCCCCCCCGCGGCAACCCCCACTCTGTAACATGTAACAAACTCATCGAGGCCTGCTCGGTGTGGAGATTCCCTGCGGTCGGGCGCAATCTCCCCCCCCCTCTCTCCCCCCAGCTAGCTTAGCACGTCTCCTCCCTACTCACAGTGCATCAGCGTACTCGAGAACGTGAGCATCTGATCACGAACTATGACATCGGGATGTGCGAAGACTGCTGGGCTGATGATTCTGTTTGACATGCTCCTTAACGTGCGAGCGGCGACTGCGAAACCCCAATGCCGAGAGGAGTCATTCTGCAACCTGTTCTGCGCCGAATGCGACGGGACGTGGAAACAGGTTTCGAGGACCGGCTGCGGTATGTTATTGCTCGACTCATGCTACTGCTGTTCTGGAGGCTCCTCCTCGCAGTACCCTGGTGGCCGCCAAGATCGCGTCCACTCGCTTGAGGACATGTATGAACATTCGCAAGACGATGCTAAAATCGCCATCACAGCACGCCAACAGGTAGAAATCGTTGAGGGTCTATGCAGCAACGAATGCGTATTGAAGATACGCAACTGGGGCCAAGATAGATTCGCTGGCAAAAACGGGGAGTGTGAAGACGGAGGTCCAGGGTCTAGGTACTCAGCTTGTGTATTCGGAACCGATTGCGCGGACTGCGGGGTGCGAATTTATCCTCCACCACCGCCAGTGTCACCGCCGACTGTGTCGCCAAGTGTTACTTTGTGTAGCAACGAGTGCCTAGGCAAGCCCGAATGGGCTTCTGACGGGTACTGTGATGACGGCGGACCAGGGCACCAGTACGATGGCTGTTACTTTGGCACCGATTGTGCGGACTGCGGTGTGCGCGTCTCGAGTTCGACAATGCCGCCGACATTCCCGCCATTTCCACCATCACCACCGCCCTCTCCACCGTTTGCCCCTGGGATGTGCAGCAATGTCTGCACCGGAGCTCCCGATTACGGCTCAGACGGGATCTGCGACGATGGTGGACCTGGCGCCCAGTACATCGGATGTGAGTACGGCACAGATTGTGCTGACTGCGGCGTACGTCCATTCCTACCTCCCATGCCACCCCCGCTACCCCCAGCTCCTCCGTCACCGCCCTCACCACCTCCGTCCCCGCCAGCTGCCCCGGGCCTGTGCAGCAATGCTTGTATCGGAATTCCCGATTACGGCTCAGACGGTTTCTGCGATGATGGTGGACCTGGAGCGCAGTACTTCGATTGTGAGTACGGTACAGACTGTACCGATTGTGGCGTGCGTCCATTCCTACCTCCTATGCCACCTCCATCCCCCCCCGCACCTCCATCACCACCCTCGCCACCTCCGTCACCTCCAGCTGTTCCGGGCCTATGCAGCAATACTTGTATCGGAAGTCCCGGTTACGCCTCAGACGGTTTCTGCGATGATGGTGGACTCGGCGCGGAATATTCTGCCTGCGATTATGGCACCGACTGTACCGATTGTGGCGTTCGTCCATTCCTACCTCCAATGCCACCTCCGCTACCCCCAGCACCTCCGTCGCCACCTCCGTCCCCGCCAGCTGCCCCGGGCCTGTGCAGCAATGCTTGCATTGGAACTCCCAACTACAGCTCAGACGGTTTCTGCGATGATGGTGGACCTGGAGCGCAGTACTTCGATTGTGAGTACGGCACAGACTGTACCGATTGTGGCGTACGTCCATTCCTACCTCCCATGCCACCTTCGCCACCCCCAGCACCTCCGTCGCCACCTCCGTCCCCGCCAGCTGCCCCGGGCCTGTGCAGCAATGCTTGTATCGGAATTCCCGATTACGGCTCAGACGGTTTCTGCGATGATGGTGGACCTGGAGCGCAGTACTTCGATTGTGAGTACGGTACAGACTGTACTGATTGTGGCGTACGTCCCTTTTTCAGCCCGCCCACGTCTCCACCACCTGATTCACCTCCGTCACCATCTCCTCCGTCACGCCCCCCTCCAGCATCTCCGTCTCCGCCGCCACGCTTTCCCCCTCCTTCACCCAACCCAAATCCTCCCCCCTCTATCCCACCCTTGCCTTCTCCACCTCCCCCGCCACACCTTCCACCTCCTTCACCCAACCCCAATCCTCCTCCCCCGATCCCACCTTTGTCACCATCTCCTACGCCCCCTCCCCCACCATCTCCCTACCCGCCCTCCCCCTCTCCACCGGGGGTTCAATCGCCGCCAGATTCACCACCTCCCCTATCTCCTTCGCCACGCCCCCCTCCAGCATCTCCACCTCTGCCGCTCGGCTTTTATCCTCCTTCACCTCACCCGGATCTTTTCCTCTCTATCCCACCCATGTTTTCTCCACCTCCACCGCCACGTCTTCCACCTCTTCCACCCTACCCAAATCCTCCTTCCCCGATCCCACCTTCATCTCCATCTCCGACGCCCCCTCCCCCCCCGTCTCACTACCCGCCTTCCCCCTCTCCACCGGGAGTCGGATTGCCGCTAGATTCTCCACCACCACCGCGTGCGCCACTGCAACTATCACCAACACCTGCATCTAGTGCGTCGACTTCAACAGTCAGCCCACCGTTGCCCCCTCCGACGGTACGGCCTCCTCGGTCCCCGATCTCAGCGCCCCGACCACCCGGCACATCAGAGGGCGGGGAAGGCAACGATAGAAATGCAAGTGGTGACGCCACGAATAATGCCTCTGCCTTGGTGATTGGACTGAGCGCTGCTGCTGGCACAGTTTGCATAGTCATCTCAGCAATACTCATAGCCTGCCGACGGCGCGGCTTGTTTGGCTTGCAGTTACGTAAAGCAGATAAAGCCCGACGGACTGCACGATCTAGCACGCAAGACTCTCATACGACCCTCTCTGTTTGCTGACGGTTGCTGCCGTTGCCGACCACATCATTGCAGATGAACAGGCAAAATAGATGGACAGACAAACGTCAGCCATCGCATATATGACACATGGAAGCGCCAAATTCCACGGTTAACGAACCCTGCGTTGCGTCGATTCTGCGCCTCAGCCCGGGGTCCAGCGCACTAGACATGGGAGGCGAATGAGTATGTATATGTATGTGTACAAAAAACAAAAACGTCTGAAGATTCAGGGCTACACACCTACTATTGACGGGATCTCCCTTCGCTACCAACACCGCCCTTAAGTTCCCTCCCTCCACCTCTTCCCCTGCCCCCCTTCGTTCCTTTGTCATCGGTTTCCGGGGTCCGGCCTTGGTGCACTAGCCCTAAGGCCTGGTTCGGAGTGTGGGGGCCGGGCAGGCCTTTTGGTTTTTCTCTCCTGATGCGCGCGTCCGCTTGGGTTCGCGCTGCTTGTCTAGGTTTTGCCGGGCTCTTGGCGTCCCTAGTGGTCCTCTTGAACATTATTTCTCTGGCTGATTCGCCTTCGTTTTGTTCTTTTTCGGACTCCTCGACCGCATGTGCTATCTTCAGCTTGGTGGCTAGTTCCACTAGCTCCTCGCTGGGTTTTAGCCCACCCTTGTCGTTCACATTAAAGACAGGTCTCAAGTCGTTTATGTCAATTCTTTTTTCAGGTTGTCTTCCCATGCCCGCTTGAGCTGTCCTTGCCGGGTCGGTTTCGTGTGCGAACAGTAGTGCTTTGCTGAGCGTGGTGAATCTCTCTAGTGTCCTTATAAGTATGGATTCCTCCGAGAAGGCTATTCCGTCATAGTGGATTCGATAAAAATCTGTAATGATATATCTCCACGCTAGTAGGCATAATGAGTATATCGAGTTTCGGGGCGTCTCCCCTTGGGAATATAAATAGGTTATCGATAATGATATCACCCCTGTTTCTCTCCGCTTTGGGTGAGTAGCGAGCGATTTTATTCAGCGCGTCTAGAACTCTGGTTATCCCCGGGCATTCGCCGAGGTGCATCGAGGATTCGACCGCAGGGGTCAAAGCGGCCGAGGCGGCTTGCCTTCATTTGGTCTCCGGGGTACCAAATGAAGGCAAACGACCTTGGGTTATCGGCGTCGGGGGCCGGAACAGCAGGGGCAGGAGCGGCGCGGGCCTCGGCGGCGCGGGCCTCGGCGGGGGCAGCGCCGGCAAGGGCAGCGTCAATGCTTTCTGAAGCGGCTGGGTCATTGGCAGCGGGGGCCTCGGCGGCGGGGGCCAATAAGGTGGCAGGGGCCGAAGCGGTTGGGTCATCGGTGGCGGCGTGGCTCGTACGAGAGGAATGATGTCGTCGGCAGGCGACGCAAGTGGAGGAGTGGAGGACGTGCGCGGAGGACCGCTCAGGAAGTGGAAATAGCGCTACGCCAGGGAGAGCAAGCCGAGAATGATCGGGCCAAGCGGGCGAGGACGCGTGCGGCTCGGCTGGCTGCGCGTGAGGAGCGACGCGGCAGCCGCGAGCAAGGATCGGAGATCGGAGAAGCGCCGGCGCTCCGCACGCTCTTAGTGCCCCAGTGCGTTCGCTTTCTCGTGGTGGTGTGCGGCGGCTCCGGCGCAGCGGGAACGACGTAGAACGTAGCTAGCTAGCATGGCGGCAGCGGGCGGCGGCGCGCGCTCCATGACCCTATCAGTTTACTGATAGTTGAGAGGAGGGCTATGAAGGGAGAGGGGGGCTGGTAGGCAATGCAGGGTGGGCGGCAGGGGGGCGGGGAACTGCTCCACTGCAGGGAACTGCTCCACTGCAGAGAACTGCTCAACTGGAGGGAACTGCTCAACTGGAGGGAACTGCTCAACTGGAGGGAACTGCTCAACTGCAGGGAACTGCTCAACTGCAGGGAACTGCTCAACTGCAGGGAACTGCTCAACTGCAGGGAACTGACCCTTCCTCGTCTCCTCCTTATAGACGTGTGACGAAACTTGTTGTCTGCTTTTATTACGCGGACGATGCTCTTTGGTATGGACATACACTCATCAGTGTTGTGTGTGAGACGTGGATCGTGATTTCAACGAGATATCGACCCTGCCCTTAATCGAGTTAATGGAGTCAGACCACGTGTGTGTTGTGGTGTTGGGGGGCCAGTGCCATTGTGCGTGCTATTGATTTTGGATTTGTGCCCATAAGGGCTACCCGGGCTCGGGCCGCGCTGCCGGGGCAGCGCGGCCGTCCCCAGGGCGGGAGAGGCCTTTGCCAAAAGGCATGCCTGGTGGTTGAGTTGTCCGTCTTAGGTGGTGCTGGTCCTTTGTGCTCCATAGCTTGTGACCCACCATGAGGAGGGCCAGCATGGCTGCTGTGGCTAGTGTGGCCGGGGCCACGGGCCGTGCGGCGCGACCGGGGTCGCGCTCACCTGCTCGGCCTCTGCGGGCGGACGCGGTCGCTTCGCCAGCGACAGCTCCATGGGTGCTGGGGGGGCAATAAAAAATAATTACAACTGGGAATATCGGCGGCTGCACTGAGCCGCTGGCCGATGCCGCACGCCGACGCAGGTGAAGACGCAGGTGAAGATGTCCCAGCAGGCCCTGCAGAGACCCCGGCAGAGCCCGGGGGCGGGCGGGCGGGTCATCTGAGCGCCCCGGCTTGCATTAATGGTCATGTCTCGGGCCTAGGCTCCTTCAGACGGCGAAGGGGTAGCGTTGCGCACTCCCGGGGTTGCTGGAGTGCTGCAGCGACAAACTGCGAGGATGCTGCTACTCTCCTTGATCAACCACAACACCGCCACATGCGAGCCCTTCATAAGCCTTACCGTCATGAACAAGTCCATCATAAGGCGTCTCTCTTTCGCTGGATTTCGCCACATGGAGTTGACGGTGCAGGACAGCACGTGCCTGCAGCTCATCTTCGTTGACTTCCTCTTCAAGTACGACCTGCACTCCCACTTCACATACCACCAAGATCTTCGGCACGGAAAGTCGGCGGTCTTCACGGCAGTTGTTAAGCTTACAGCAGATGAAAGCAGCCTTCACGTCGCCGGCGCTGCAGCGCCCGCTGTTTTCAAGGAGATTGGTGACGCCCATGTGCTACTGTCTCGCATGTACCACAGGTCTGGCGCAAGCACTGCTCGCACAGTGCTGGCTGTCTTCTTCTACAAGATCGGCAGGGAGCGCACGCGTCTAGAATCAGCCGGAGTCGAGACGGACGAACAGCACGAGGAAACGGAGCAGGGTGAAATAGCGGAGGGAGCATGTTCGAGCGACAGCGACAACAACGTGCCCAGCCTCTGAAAATGGGCCCCCCGTTGGAGTGCACTTCATGTGTTCAGCGCGGGGCTGTTGTGTTGCTGCTGCACTTCCGCTGCTGCGCTTCCCATGTCCGCATAAGTGAATGAATCAGCTTGAGGATCTTGTATTGAATAGAACGGGTGTGTGCGCGCGGGATTCGATGTGCGCGCGCGGGCTCCGCAGCTGTATGTGGCGTCGATGCCGCAGTTGGAGTGAAGGAGTGTGCGTGCAGTGCAGGTGCCTGCTTATTTTTTCCGATAACATGGGTGGTGTGCCCCACCACTTGATCAATTTTGGCTCTCAACTTGCAATCCCACGCGAGCACCATCAACAGCCATCTTGGCGGGCTACTGGCCGCCCAGCGCGCCCCGTTCACCGTGTCTTCACCTGCACCTGCAGTTCCTGCACTCTCACCTTCACCTGCACCTTCACTGAAGAAAAAACTTCGGACCAGCACCTTGCCAGTTGGAAAAAATTTTTATTGGGCGCCCGTGGCGGGGGACCCGAAGGAGAGGTGGGGAGCGGCGGCGCGCTCCATGGCGACCAACTATAAATTTAGTTGACTTAGTTGAAAACAAGAGCAGTCAAGAACAAGATTGAAAAGGGGAGCGTGGAAAGAGCTTTGAAATTGGAAGATAGAAATGGGTAAGATGGGGCTTAGCCGTGGAACATACACGTTGCTGTCCGCACACCAAGTATGCACAAGAAGACGCAATAGAAGGCGTGTGTTGCATAGCCTGTTGCTGGCTACTTACTTGCTATTGCATATATAAAATGCAGAAGCCAACCTAGAGCCGCCGAGCAGCACGCGAAACAAGAACAGCGTGAGGAAATGGTGAGATCGAGAGGTCTTAAGTGGTCGAAAGATCGAGTGGATTTGGGGTTGCAAGTGAAATGAGCCATGGACCAGCACGGAAGCCCACTGCAACCTTTCTTTGGCGACGAGAGTCGCGTTCAAACATCGCGATGGAGTGAGAGCGAAACGGTCGTCGCCCCAGCTGCTGCTAAGAAGGCTCCGAGCAATCCAGCTCGAGGCGTCACCTCACGTCTCAAGAACCATAGCACCGGCACTGCATACACCGGACCGATGGAGCTCAAGGCCGTCCACGCTCCAAGGGGGATATGGAACAGCGAAAAGTTCAAGAGGGCCGGACAAGTGAATGTCACTAGACTTGCACCCAGGAAGATGGTCGCCCAGCCACGCGTGGTGAGCACCGGGAGAACGGCCCACGCTGGAGGAGGGGAGCTGCGCAATGAGCTTACTACATGGGCACTAACCATTCCAGCTGCAGTTATCAAAGCGGCTGATCCGAAGCGAATTGCGTTGATCGTCCACGTGGACAAGCCCACTCCATGGTACCGGGTGATAGCGGCACCGGCCACGTCAAAGAGAACATTGAAATTGGCCAGCAGGATCCCCAGAACAAAGTCGTGCCTCGGCAACATGTGCTCAACTGGTGTGTCAAGTATGCACACATCTGGGTAATCAACGGCGTCCCCGTCGCCACCCGCATGCTTCGCATCCTCGCTGGTCCGCATCGGCTGGCCGAGTGCAGCCAAGGCAAGGCCACTGCACGTGATCACCACGCCAAGGCTGGTGTAAGGTGTGGCAGTGATTGGCTGGCCAAAGATCAGAGCGCCTGCCAGCATCGCGAAGAGCGGCTGGAGCGTTCCAATGAGCATGACGGTGCGCGTGCCAAGGAGTTGCAGCGCACGTAGCCACATCACATCTCCCACCACGATCCCAAGAATCGAGCTCACCACCAGCCAGCCCACGACGTCAGCAGTTGGCACAATCGGCCAGATGCCCGAGAGGCCCTCGCCTGCGATCACCAGCAGGAAGAGTCCCGAGCCCCAAGAGCACTTGACAAGATTGAGCCCAGCGGCGGATCCGCTCCACGTCTCGTAGAACGTGAGACCCACCGTCGTGAGCAGCGGCGAGGCAAGCGTCGCAGCCAAGCCCGCGAGCACTCCCGCCGCCGCCGGATCTGCCATCCTGGCGACGCTGCCAACTCTCCCCTCGGGAGACACGCTAAGAAAAGAAGAAAAGTGGCTCATGCATCTATGTGTTTCCCTTTTACCCTTTATAAAACGGAAAAGGGCGAGGATGATGGAGGATGAGGCCACCACACTACAAGACTACACTCTACTCTTCTAGAGTGTAGTCTACTACTCTACTCCTACTCTAGGCGGGAAAAGGGAAACCATGAGGATGGATCTCTCATCCCATCATCACTGAGAGATACAATACTCCAAGTCATGATTTCTTTACGATACTCTGAGAAAGGGAGAGAAAAGAGGGAGGGAGAGAGAGAGAGAAACGAGAGGACTCCGGAGTGAGGGTGCTCCGCCTTTTTGTTTTGGCTCGGGCACTCGCTTCTCCAGCTTCTCCCGCTCTCCCGCTCTCCCTCGCAGGCCGGGAAAGAGAGAGGGGGGGGAGGGGACCCGGCCGGCTCACCCTCCACCATCTCCCTGACCATAGCCTCTCGTCTCTCGCCTGGCCTCAGAGCCCTCTTCTCTGGGGTCTGCTGTCCCCTCTCTCTCGGTTGCATCACGCTACAAACCCCTCCACACCAACTCGTTTGCCGACACCGAGAAGAATTCAGCAGAGACGAAAGAGTGCCCCTCGCCCTTTCATCGCATCGTGGCGCTCGCACCCTCTCCTCCTTCTGATGGCCGAGGGCTCATGCAGTGAGGTGGAGGATGACCTTCTCGATGGGGTCGACAGGTGGCCAACGTTAACCTCCGATCCGCCGGACCCTAACGCAGACGCGCTTTTTCTGGGAGAGCGGCCGCGCGCGAGAGAGGGATCCATCTACTTAGCGCAGGCATATGTGCCCAAGTCGATAAACCGCCACCTGCGCGAATACCAGCGCGAAGGAGTGCGATTTCTCTGGGACCAATATACTGCAGGTGTTGGCGGAGTGCTTGGGGACGAGATGGGGCTTGGCAAGACTGTCCAGACAATCGCATTCCTCTCCGCAGTGATGTCCAAGACGGCAGGCCCAGCTGACCGGCGGAGGAATTTCCCGCTGAAAGCTGACGACTGCAAGCAGGCGCTGTTAGTTGTGCCCGCCTCTACCATTGGTAATTGGAAGCGCGAGTTGCGTACGTGGGGCTTTTTCAGGCTTGCAGTTGCCCACGGTTCTGAAAAGGAGGCCGCTATCGCCTCTGTGCAGGCTCGTGAGTTGGAGGTGCTAATTACCACCTACGAAACAGTTCGCGCGCACATGTCGACCGAGGACTTCAGCAAGCACCCTTGGGAGGTCACGATCTGGGATGAAGCGCACAAGATCAGAAATCCTCGCAGCGGCATCTCACAGGCGGCAAGAGATGTGCATGCCCACTGCCGCTTCTGTCTTACTGGCACCCCAATGTCGAACAATCACAAAGAGCTATGGTCCCTCTTTGACTTCGTCTCCAACCATCGGGTGGGTACGTGGCAGGAATTCAACATGTACTACAGCCGCGTTCTCAAACGTGGCATGCGGCGGAATGCAACCCAATATGAGCTGCGACGGCGCGTGCGCCGACAGGAGCGTCTCAAAAAGCTCATCGACAAATGGATGTTGCAGCGTTTCAAGAGCATAATCGCCGACCAAATGCCACAAAAACTCGACCAAGTCATCTTCTGCAAGCTCGCCAACGCCCAGGCACGGACACCCGCCGTAGAGCCCTGCCCTGCTGACGGCAAGCTCGCCGTCTCGGTGACCGACGCAGCCTTCTGCAAAGCAAGCTCGTGCGCAACACGACATCTATGGCCGCCTCACCTCCGGTGCACGTCCGTTGTCGAAACCTCAGGAAGAGGCGTACGCTCGCGCAATTGCGTCGCCCGACTACCAGGCGCTGCTCAGGCACAAGGAAAAGCCGTGCTTTATGTGTGGCAATTCAGACTTTGGGTTTGCGGAATGCTGTCGACTCGACCTCGAGGGGCCGATAGCCGAGGCGATGCATCCCGATGGCGAGCCGTGTGACAAGTGCCCAAACTGTCTCGCCCTGCCTGCGTTGTGCAACTTGCTCAAGATCGCCAACCACCTGGAGCTCATCAAGCCTGATCCAGACTCCGGTCTCTCTGAGAGCAAGCTTCAGTCTCAGATGCGATTCGCTGAGCTCATCCTTGGCGAGACGGCAGGCGTGCGCAACATCGCCTACCTCGATCGCGCCTCTTCCGAACAATGTGGTAAGATGGGGGCTCTCGTGCCGCTGCTACGGAAATGGAAGTTGCGTAAAGCCAAGGTACTGCTGTTCTCTTATTCGACCCAGGTAAGCATCTCCCCACGCTAGCAAAGGGCTTGCGCACTTGTTATCCTCGAGAAGATGATGGACGTGATCGTCTAGATCAGCTCACGGAGCAACCAAACCCGCCCTGCTTGACCTCTGCCAGATGCTCGACATTCTTCAGGACTTTGTTTCATGCCAAGGCTACTCGTACCTGCGGCTTGACGGCAAGACTCCCACCGAGAAGCGTACCAGTCTCGTCGATCAATTCAATGCCGACGAGAGCAACGTCTTCGTCTTCTTGCTCTCTACAAAGGCAGGCGGAGTGGGCATCAACTTGGTCGCTGCAACGGTGGTGGTCATCTTCGACCCTAATTGGAATCCCGCTCATGATATGCAGGCGCAGGACCGTGCTTACCGCATCGGCCAGCGCCATGATGTCACAGTTTACCGGCTTATATCTTCCAACACGGTGGAAGAGAACATCTATCTCCGACAGGTCTACAAGCGCACGCAGGAGCACGTTGCGCTCAGGCAAGCAGACGAGGTGCGTTTCTTCAATGCCGTTCAGGGCGATCCAAAGGAGAAGGGTGAGCTCTTTGGTATTGAAAACCTGCTCCGATTCCACGAGCGAAGAGATCGCTCGCTCACGCGTGAGGTTTTACAGCGCGCTGCAGGCCAAAGGCCTGTAAACCTTGCCGGCTTTGACGACCCAAACGCCGAATATATCATTATGCACGATGAACGGCAAGTGAAGAGCGACCCCAAAGGCGTTGCAGGTCCTGAAGATGGAGTTGGAGACAAAGACTACGTCTATGACGACAACAATGCAGAATACGGTGAGGCTGACGAGGAAGAGGCAGAGGAGGATGGCGATGACGATGCTGCCGCAGCCGAGCTGAGTCGATCGGCTGACTACTTCGACTACGAGTTCGGATTGGTGGAATTGCTAGGCGACGAGCTTGACGGCATTGCCGTGCATGTCCATCGTGATCAGGATGTTGTTGGGCGACAGCGTTCAACTGGTGGAGAGGGCGGCCAGCTTGAAAGACGGAAGTGGCGAAGCACAGCGCTTGTCGATACCGAAGACGCGCTGAACGATAGCCGGATCGACGATTCAATGGTTGCTGCGGTACAATCCTGCATTGGAGGCTTCGACTCTTATGAGGACTTCATTGAAGGGTTGCACGAGAAGGTGGATGTTGCGCAAAGCGTGATGCAATGCGTGCGACATGGGCATGGGAAAGCTCTCGAGAGTGCAGTCAACGCCATGCGATTGCGAGGCCAATAGAATAGGTCTATGCGATTGCCCGCACAGTAAGGCTTAGGAGATGAAGGCGGGAGGGGCAGGGTGGCCAAACAAAGGTTACCCCTCAGCGAAAGGATATTACATACAAGTCGTGTACTCTTCCGCCAACTACGATACAAATTGTCGCGGTTAGGGGGAGAGCCGCCCTTAGGTTTCCCCAAGGGAGCCTCTCTCCCTTGGTTTCCCCCCTTTGCGAGTTTTCGTCCGCGTCCCCTCCGTCCGATCGGGATCCCCCGATCCCCCCCCCCCCCCCTTTTCTCTCTCTCTCCCCAAGTGTGTTAGGTCGGGGTTGATCATGCTCGATCCCCCTCCCTTGTTTTCTTGTGTGTGCGCGCCCTTTGTTTCCTTGTTTGCGCTTTCCCCGTGTCCCGGGTGTTGCTCCCGCTCTTTCTCTTGTTTGTGTCCAGAGTTCCCGAGAGTCGCCCCCATGGCCGCACTCCCAGGGGCTCTGGGCAAGCTGTCCCGCCCCGCGTCGCCCCATGTTCGTGCTGGCGGTGTCCCCGCTGGTGCCTCGCCTCCCTCCAGCCCCAGTGCCCCCCGTGCTCAGCCCTTTGTGAGCCTGGGTGTCCCTGGTGTGCCCCATACTTGGTCACAACATTCCTTTGAGTCTCACTCCACACACACAGCCACAGCCACTCCACTCCTCGAGCCACACAAATCATGTTAACATTCACGCTGTGCTCACTGCGTTGGCTGTGGGGTTGCTACTCCACAAGCTCGCCGGGTTCAGGCCGGGCACAACTCACGGTCGACGGTCGGAAGACAAAATGGCGAGCTAGTCAGACTCTTCATATACCTGGAGTACCCCACGCCACCCTCTTTGAAAATATTATACCTACGTACTAGCGTGGAGGCACACCAAAACGGATTTCTATAGAATCCACTACGGTGGTATCGCATTCTCGAAAGCAAATCGATACTAACTAGTGCTTACGCAATCGAATATTCACGAAGCTGTGCAAAGCTGCGCGACTTCGCGCAGCCAACACGAGCTAGGAAGGTTTTCGACAAAACACTTGATCAAAGACGATACTCCGACCATGAGTTGGCTTTCCGTGGAAGGGACATTGTTCACCTCCTTACACGTGGTGCGGACAGGAGCTTTTTCATAAGTCATAAGTATCCGGAGACTTAACTATGTTTATACCGAGTGCTCACAATTCACAATTCATGGGGGGGCGCCTTGCCTCGGCACTCTCTCAGGCTCCAACTCACGTCAGGCGATCAACCAACCTAGCAACAAAAGGGGAAGGAGTAAAGGGGCGAATACCAGAAGGGGAGGATACTAAGGGAAAGTTTTTCATGCTTCATGCGCTAGCAAGGGACTAAACTATCTTTAAAAAAACTTCTTAATATTCTCGCCGCGCGCGCGACCCTGCACGGTATTTTCGCAGCCTCGCCCGTTTCCCTTCACTCCCCCTACACCTGCCTTGCGGCTCGTCCCCTCGTGCTCTACCTAGGGGCTGGGTGTCGTGGGTCTCCAGTGGCAGACGGTGTGTGCCGATTCGCGATGGCCTGTTTCGCGCCTTCCTCCTATGCCATCGGGCTACCGGCTATTGTGTGTTTGCTCCTTGTGCTGGGTGTCAGGCAGCTGTGGTCAGTGTGTCTAGGGCCTACTTTAGGATGGTGGGCGGCTCGCGGCGCGGGGTCGCTTGGTTAGGCTAGTCGCTCTGCTATGTTGAGGGCTTCCGCTACCAGAGATAGATTCGTGCTCATGACTAGGGCGCCTTTGTTGTTAGTTAAGAAGACAGGGGCGCTGAGGTCGTGTGGAGATTTGATTTTCGGCTTCCTTCCCAGGGAGGCCTTGCGCGTGCGTGCGGTTAAGAAGTTGTCCGGAGGTTCCCGACCTCTGACGAGGGCCGTGAACCTGCTTAGGACTCTTTCGATAACCGGTACGTGGTGGAAGGTGTGATTTTCGAATTCCACTTTGTAGAAGTCGCTTATGATGTATCTCCATGCTATTAGGTAGAGGGCTTTAAGGCTATCCGGCGTCGGGGAATTCGGGTATGCGAATAGTCTGTCTTTGATTTTTTGAGTCGTCGATCTGCTGACGCGCACGGGGATGTCTTGGCCCAAGACGCGGATGATGGTGAGGTCGCCGTATTTGGCCTTGAACTGTTGCGCGCAGTCTTCGTTGACTGCTATGTGCCACGGGCCCCTCGCCGAGCGGGCCCAGAAGTCTGGCTCGGGGTCAACTCCCTCGAGTTCTAGGAGAAGTTCGACGATGGCGGCATACACCGTCGTGTCCTGGATTATGATGTCTCCGGCCTGGTGGAATGAGAGCTCGAAGTTGGCGTCTGAGTCTGTGATGATGTTGTCTTCGTCGGAGTCTTGTCCCTGTGAGGCGGGGTCGGGGGTGTCCGTACTCAGTGTCGTGCGGGCGCGGGCAGTAGGCGGTGTCATTCGGCGCTGGTCTCTCCCAGGGGGGTCGTACCTTTGTGTCTCATGTGTGTTGCGTGCTGAGTGTGAGGGGGTGCTTCTGGAGAGTGTGTTGTGCGTTGAAGTGGAGTGGATGATGTGCCCATAAGGGCCACCCGGCCTCGGGCCGCGCTGCCGGAGCAGCGCGACCCTTGCCAGGGCGAGAGGGGCCTCTGCCATAAGGCATGCCCAATGGAAGGGTGGCTGCATGAGCCTGGCATTGATGGGATGCTTCCAGCAGCCTGCTGTCCCCCATGGGGGAGGCCAGCATGGCTGCCATGGGTGGTGTGGCCGGGGCCACGGGCCGTGTGGCGCGACCGGAGTCGCACGCACCTGCTCGGCCTCGGTGGGCGGACGCGGCCGCTTCGATAGCGGCTGCTCCATGGTCGCTGGTGGGGCGCCCTCGGCGGGGGGCCCGAAGGAGAGGGGAGTCGCGGCGGCGCGCTCCATCGCGTCTAAGTATAAACTTAGTTGAAACTATCTTTAAAAAAGATAGAAGATAGGGTCATGGAGCGTGCGTGGCTCTCCTCCTCTTGTGCCGTCACCCCCTCCGAGCCGGCCGAACGGGCCATGGCCAACGAAACGCCGCCGAAGCGCCCGCGAGCAGCGGCCAAGACGGAAGACGGATCAGGTGTGTGTGCACAAGCCACGGCCCGTGGCCGTGGCCCGCGGCCCGCCATCAGCCATCAGAGAGCGGCCGGCAGTCGCGGTGAGTGAGAGTGAGAGTGAGAGGGCAGATATATTTTACATTTTTCGGCCGCCCCTATATTGTGTCCCCTTTTTGATGGCAAATGGCCCCCCTGCGCGTCCCCCAACGAGAAGACAAAAGTAGGTGAGGTATCTACCGGTATTGATGTCTCACGCCCTTGCCCTTGCCCTTGGCAGGGTGCAGGGTGGGACCAAATGAACGACGCTTCTGGCCTCATTATTTGTCCAGGTGCAACTTATGAGAAAGTGCAACATGTGGTCCAGATTTGTTTTTACCCCCGCAACTCCGGAAACAAAAGTTTTGAGGGTCGAACGGCAACAATTGCGGCATTTAATGGCATTTTCTTGCACAGGGGCGATACATAAAGAAAACCAAAGCTAAGCAGCTGCAGAGTGTGCGGCTGTGATAGCCGCACTCACACCTTGATCGCGTCTGCGCCGCGGTAGATGTGGGGGCTGCGCCGCCCCCCATTGCACCTGCGCCGCTTATGGCTCCCGGCGAATCGCCGCCCTGCTTCAATAGACTATGAATCGTCGCGCTCGCCATTAGCGCCACTGCCACCAGCAGGGTGATCCAAAGCATCACGCTGCACAACCCCCTCTGCACACGGTGGGTTTTTTCAAAGGTGGACCGGCGCGCGCTCTCTCAACCTCTCCCCAAAAATCCCCATTCGCCGCGATACCCCCTATCCATCCTCGTCCGCGTACCCGGGTGTCCGGCGTCCACACGGCCCGGACACCACGTGCTCGGCAATGCGATCCAAAATCGCGTGCAACATGAGGAATGATTCACATGAATGATGATGCTCCAGAATGAGCGCCGGCCGCCGATCACTACGTTGCCCCCTATCTGTCTCAATCTCCCCTAGCCTTGAGGCCTATCTCTCTTTGATCGTTCCAAACGGTCGTGATGACATGCTTGAACCCGATGAAAGGTGAGTGTGTGTGCTCCAGTACCATTGGTGCGCAAATACGGGAGAAGTTGTGTGCTGTACATGTTGACACGGAATGAGGAGTGACTTGTAGCACGCCGCAATTCAAAATTAGATCTCGTCCTTGATCTCCTTCTTATACTTTTCCAGCTCCTGGCACACCCCGCAACTCTGTGGACACAAGGCTAGCATTGACGCGGGGTTCGCTTCACATTCTCCCTTGCTGGCCCAGTCGCCGCAGGCCTCCTCCTTGTCGTAGCAGACGGAGCTACAGACACCACATGTCTTGGGGCAATCGCGCAGCATGGCACCTGGGTTGAGGCTGCACTGATCCGGTCCCCAGATCTCGCACTGTGTGACATTCTTGTCAGCGCAGAGAGAGTCCCCACAAACCTCGCAACTTGCAGGACAGGTTTTGAGGACAAAGCCAGGGTTCTTGAAACAGTGGCCCGAGAGGGCCCAACCCGGACAGTCTGGATGCGTGTCTTTGCACTCGTCCTTGCACACGCCGCACGAAACAGGGCACGTCTTCAGCATGTAGCTGGGGTTCTCACCGCACGCGCCAGCAGAGCTCCAGCCGGGACAGTCGGTGTGGATGTCCTTGCAGGTGGGTGTGCAGATGCCGCAGGAAGTGGGACACTCCTTAATCATGTACCCAGGGTTGGTCGCGCAGTCTCCCTTCTTCGCCCAGCTGCCGCAGAACTCATGCTTGTCCGCGCACTCCAGCTGGCAAGTGGAACACGACAGCGGGCACATCCGCGCAAGCATCTCGCTGTTCTCGCCCTGGCACTCCCCGCTCTTGGCCCATCCAGCACACGAAGTGCTCTTATCGTTGCAGTAGCCTGTCGACGCCGCGTACGTCTCGTCCGCCCATGCGCTCCGCGCGAGCGACAGGATGACTAGCAGCTCCGGCCGTGCGGTCGCCATCCCCCGCGGCGTCCCGACAGTTGGGAGTTGACTCTTCACTGCAGAGGCGTCTATTACAAGTCGTGGATAAAAATAATTACGCGGGACGCGACGGCACATGCCGCCTCTGTAAGGAGGCAGACGAATCTTAGACGCATCTGGGAGAATGTCCGAGGCCTAGATGGGATATACGTATTTACCGTATTTGGCCAGAGGCCAAATACATGTGTATTTGGCTGTATTTGAAGCGCGTCCTGGGTTGTAGGCCTCGAATGTATTTGTATTTGAAATGTATTTGGCCGGAGGCAGGAGGCAGGAGGCCAGAGGCCAGAGGCCAGAGGCCAAATACATATGTATTTGGCTGTATTTGCAGGCCCCAGCACCGTATTTCCCATCTAGGGCCCGAGGGTTACCTGGAAGCTCTAAATAGAGTAACCCGCTATACTGTCGTATTTCATACGATGACAGGCTTTTACTTCTAACTACCTGTGGGCTATTTTAAGCCTCAAGGTGACGAATTGGGATGGCCCATGGGGCCTGAGGGCAATGAGGAAGGAGGCAGACCGGCGGCAGGCGCGGCGGAGGAGACGACTTCGGAGACGCTGACGGGCTGAGGCCCGTCAGCAGAGGAAGGCGGGCAGGCGGGCTTGAGCGAGGGCGAGGACGGCGGCGAGAGCGACATCGAGCGAGAGGCGAGAGGCGAGGGTGAGTGAGAGGAGGGCTGTGTTGGCAGGGGCTGGTGAGGTAAGGAGAGTTTGTAGGGTACGAGTGTTACGAGAGCGAGAGCGACGAGAGCGAGAGCGACGGATGACGACTGACGACAAGACGTCGGATCCAACGATGCTGCGACACCGACTCACGAACACACTAGAATCATTCACCCAAACCAAGCAAAACATGAAATAACCGAGACCCCACATCGCCGGTAACTCAAACACGTCGCGAGAGACAGAGAGAGAGAGCGAGAGAGAGAGAGAATCCGCAGCGACGGTCGGAGCGTGTCTTCGCTTTGGATTTTGCCACCAAGGCGGAAAGTCGAAGAGGAACGTTATGTCGCGCAACCACGGCGATCACATTGGATACAGATCGCAGCGAGGTATCCTTGCAATCGAAGAAATCTTGCTGTTGAGCGTGGACCTTCTAGACGTTTCTATCGAGCAACCCCGAGTAGCAACCAAGGGAGGAGAAAACCAAAAACCAACGGGACCAAGGGCTTCCATGCAACTTGCATCAAGGGGAAAGATAACCCAAAACCAAAGCAGCGAATCTAAATCAATCTCCAAGGGGAGATGGCAAACCAAGGACCAAGGAGAAAGATTCCCTCACCCAAGCAGCGAACCTAAATCGATCTCCGAGGGGAGATGGCAA
The DNA here is from genome assembly GCA_018136815.1 of Isochrysis galbana. Taxonomy (NCBI): domain Eukaryota; phylum Haptophyta; order Isochrysidales; family Isochrysidaceae; genus Isochrysis; species Isochrysis galbana. Next base: position 646,280 of record CM030941.1, on the reverse strand, counting down.
ACCAAACCTGATTGCCCCCAGAAGCAGGTAAAGAAACGCGGAAAGATAGCGAATTAAACCTTTTGCGAGGCGCCTGGGAGGAAGAAAGGTGGGGAAACTTCCCTTCTCTTCGAGAGAAAGAGAGAGGGCGCTCCACAACCCTAGATCCTAGGCGTCCACGCGAAGTTTTTGACCGAGAACGAGAACGAGAGAATTATAACGATAAATACCGAACGAAGAGGAGAGAGAAGCCTAACGAGCGTCGATTCGCGAATGCGACACAAGGTCTCGTTGATTGGTATACCGCCTCTTCTCTGACTTTCTCTCGATGTCATCAAAGGTTCCATGACTGTCTTCTGTCTTCTCTCGTCCCTCGGTCGTAGCTCCCCAGCGAGGTCTGCCCTCGTTGTGCCGACCCCTCTGTTGCATGCCTGCGCGTTGCTGTATTGCCCTGGTGCCGACGCCTGGCCGTCCGTCCAGGTGTGCTTAGTTTTCGCTCCGTTTGGGTTAGTCTGTGTGGTTCTTCGCCCTCAGACTTTTTTAGTCCATGTGCTGTAGTCTCCCGTGTCTACCTCGGACCTAAGAAGCTCTCATTCTCATTCTCCCTCTCTTCCACTAGTCCACTAGCTCGTTAGCTAGCCTCGTCTGTACCCTCTGACGCCACGCGTCGCAATCTTCCGACCTTCAGTCTACCTCATCGCTCGTAGCGCCCGATGGCAGACACTGTCAGACCCGACTTCTACTATGACCTCTCAGACATCTTCCCGCAAGCAACAAACAACGATCCTTCCACGACCGCGTCAGCTGCCGGCTCGATCGAACGGCCCTCTGCCTATGAGCCTGTAGTCATCGCGTGTTCGACAAGCACAAATTCCGTCTTGGCGCCTACGACCGCGCCCTCTCACAGTCCCGCCCCCCCTCCGTCCATGGGAGCAGCGGGAACCTCTTTTGGCCCACAAGGCACAAGGGGTCCATTTCGTCGGATCCGGCGGCTCCTCCGAGTCTCCGCAAGACCCTTCGAACACTGCGGCGCCATCAACCGCTCCGTCAGACGAGTCGCTGCTCGTAGATCCATTCCGCGAGCGAGCTGAGCTCACCTTCCTCGGGACCTCGGGCTACCCGAAGCTCGACCCCCATGCCCACCCGCTCGAAGACAGCGCTTGGGAACACGTGAGCGAGGCTGACCACCGTCGACACGGCCTCTATCTCGGCCGACTACCTCGCCGTGGGCACGCCCACGCTCGATGAGATTGTTGAGGCTACTCGCCTAGACTACCACGCACAACAAGCCCTCTCCGACGGCGCCACATCCGACCTGGCGGAAAATGATTCTACTACTAAGTGGATTGCTTCTCCCTCAGGTCTACTCTACAGGGTCGACCGCCTCACTCGGCGACGGCTCAACGTTCAATGGGCTCGGCGGATGGGTGATTTCGACGAGGTTTCGGGGCGCGGCCTGTCCGATTGGCGTGACCATGCGGGTGGGGCCTGTGTATTTAGTATCTGGCGGGGTCTCCCATCCGGATGGATCGTCGAAAATGGGCACGCAGCGCGCCCGGTCTCGACTTGAAGTTGAGCTTTTCAAGCTTTTGCGATTTTAGCGTCTTCTGTCTTTTTTTGATTACGACGTTTTCTTGTGGGGGCCCAAGGGGGGGTCCGGGTCCTAATGGACCCCGGATATGTGCTAGTTGGGTGTATTGGGAACTTTCTACCGTGAAAAATCCTCAAATTTCCTCAATTCTGAGATGGTCATTTTTTCACCCCTTATAAAAAAAACACTGTTTGACCGCCCTACCTCAGCGACCTGTGTATGATACACAGTTTTGGGGCTTGGCGTGTATATGCTGTATACGTATATGCCTTGTAGGGTCTCCTTCAAGGGAAAGCCCGCACGTACCCACCTTGAGAGGACCCCTACGCCGACTGGGACAGCCCAACTGCAGCAGTGTCAGCTTTTCCCACGGGAAGCACTTCTTTCCAGGTACTTCCTACAGACTCTAGAGTCGTTGATCCTCCCTTTTTTTGTAAGAAGTGATCGCGGGTGCGGTGCGGAGTGGTGTGCGGCGTGCCCGTCGGGCGGGGCGAGCCGTTGAGCGGCTCTTCCGCCGGAACCCCCCCGCCCCCCCCCCCCCGCCCCAAGGGTACTTTACTTAGTAGGGCCGCAACTCCCCGAGCGCTCTCTCAGGGTGCGCTCCTTTCGCCTCCGCCCCCCCCCCCCCCCCTTCCCCCCCCTTGAGAGAGAGAGAAAGAGAGAGGAAAGACAAGAGAGAGAGAGAGAGAGAGAGAGAGAGAGAGATGAGAGAGAGAGAGAGAGAGAGAGAGAGAGAGACCTCCCCCCCCCTTCCCCCCTGTTCTCTTCTCGAGCGCGCTCACGGGGGGGAGTGGGGGAAGGGTCCCCCCATGCTTTCTTTCACCTCTTCCCCCCCCCCATCCCCCCGTCGGCTCTCTCCCCCTCCCCCCCTCCCCCCCCCCCCCTCCCACAGAGTAGGAGGCCTTCTTTGAGGACGAGAGAGAGAAAACTGGGATAAAGGGGGAGGAGGAGCCGTCGGGGGGGGGGGGGAGGTTCCTCGCGGTGTCCTCCCCGGGTCCCTCCGCCGCCCCCCTCCCTCGCCCCTCCTACTCTCTCTCTCCTCTCTCGTCTCGCTCCCTCTCATCTCGTCTTTCCTCTCTCCTCTCTCTCTCTCTCTCGTCTTTCCTCTCTCTCGTCTTTCCTCTCTCTCTCTCTCGTCTTTCCTCTCTCTCTCTCTTGTCTTTCCTCTCTCTCCTCTCTCGCTTGCTCTCTCGCCCTGTGTGTGCGTCGCGGAGATTGCTCTCTCTCTCTCCTGGTCCTCCTCCCCTTCCCCTCTTCTTCTGGAGGAGTTCTCTTATAGATTCAGAACTTCTGAATCTCAGAACGGCTCGTCGAGTGGCTCTCTGACTCGTCCTCGAGAAAAGATGGGGGGGGGACGTAAGCGCCCCCTTTACTTTCTTACGGGGAGGCGGGTGATTTCAAAGGTCCTCAAATCAACGAAGATGAGTGCAGATGGAGAGAACGACGGAGAAGAGAAGAGAAGAAGAAGAAGAGAGAGTGGAGGGGGTATCAGAAGAGAGGGAGAGAAAGAGGGAGAGAGAGAGAAACAGAGGAGCGGGGTGGGGTGGGGAGGGGGGAGAGAGAGGGAGGCAGGGAGGGCGGAGGGTGGTGGGGGGGAGAGAGAGTGAGTCAAAGAAAGAGGGCCCTCTCACACGTATGTCCTCGAGCCGCCGTCGGCCTCGCGCCCCCTCTCCTCCCACCCTTTTCATTCTCTTCTCCACGCCAACTCTCCTCTCCCACCACTCACGGCTGGCAGGCGTTATGCAACTCCTCCCCCCCCCCCCCCCCCCCGCCCCCCCCAAAGGCGACTACGGGGGAGCGCGCGCTCTCGACGAGATCGCCGCGGAGGAGAGGGAAGAGAGGGCAGATTGAGGTGAGAAAGAGCGAGAGGGGAGAGAGAGAGAGACGGAGAGAGAGAGAGTGAGAGCGAGCATCGCGCCGTTGGCCGACGCCGACCTCCGTTCCCCTTGCCTGTCCTCCCTTCCCCCGCCCCTCCCTCTTCTTCTTCTGCTCTCTCTCTCTCTCTCTCTCTCCCCCCCCCCCTCTCGTCTCTCCCTCCTGTCCGCTTGCTCTCCGGCTAGCCTCGCGTGTGGGTGCCCCATAAGCCACGATGAAGATCATGCCACCCAACCCTGACGTTCCGCTCAAGGGCTGGCTCAAGAAGAGGCACTCCCACAAGAGCTTGATAGGGAAGCAGTGGGGCAAGCGCTACGTCGTGATCAATGCGAAGAGAGGTACACTCTCAGTCTCGAAGGGTGCGCGCCCAGCACAAGCGGACTCGTATCACAGACATCCCTGCCCACACATCTCGCGCCTCAATCCGCCCTCATCCAGCAGCACTTACTTTGGGTCCCAACTGCTAGCGCAGGCGAGAGGGCCGACGCGTCGATGGTGCTTCCGCTGTGCGATGTGACCGAGGTGCGCACACTCGAGGAGAATCTGCAGTGGAATGAATGGCATGACTTCTGCTTTGAGATTTGCGCCCCGCCGCAAAAGGTGCAGCTGCGCGCTGACACTCTGCATGAGGCCCAGCAATGGGTGGCGACCATCCGCGAGCAAGTCGACGACTGGAAATCGGCGCAACGGCTAAAGCTGAAGGCGCGCATGAGTGGCGCCCCAGCGATCATTGCGAGCCAGTATTCGGCCGAGATGATTCGCCAGCAGAATCTCATCAACGTGTACGATGAGGGGAACTTGTCGGAATAGTCCCCTTCCACAGCAGCTCTATGCGTAGGGGCGCGCCGCCAAGCGTGTTGCGTGTGGGCAGCACGCCCACGCAGCGCGCCTGGTGGGCGGGGGGGGAACAACAATCTAGCACAACGCGGCAACCATCAAGGCACTAGACGATTGTAGTCGACGTTGTGCATCGAGTGGTGGCATCATGGCCGCGGCTCTACTCACTCGGGCGTGCATAAGCCGCTTGACAGTGAGATAACAAGCATGAGATTGAGATGAGAACTACTTGGTGGTGTGCTCTTGAGCTCCTCCACGATGGAGCTCCTCAGACACGTGGAACAAGTGCTTGGCGCGCCAGCTGCCATCTTTTGTCGACGAAACTCATGCCGTGACGGGGATAGGCCGCGCTGAGGCGCTTGCATTGAGTATCGCCACAGCGAGTGCAAGCGCTGCCGTGAAGCCATCGCTCCGCTTGCCGTTTGCGGGACACTGCCTGGCTGACCTGGGTGGAGATTGATTCCGATCGAGGAGCGCACGCCCATCTGACGTCTAATATTTTCCTATCCGTATATTATTCATTCACGTTTGTCAGTTGGAGTGATGGTTGACAGGCTGGATGTGCAGATATGCAAGAACATCCTCGCATTTGCCATTCGTCAAGTTCGAGATCGCCCGCAAGGGGCAGGCATAGGATTTTGTGTGTGTCGATCATCGTCGTCCGAGTCGTCGTCGCCAATCACACAAATGCGGGGGAAAGAAACCGAGATGGCGCTTGGTGCTGCCGTGGCGCACATACGACTGAGTGTGCGCGACGTACTTTGACGCAATGCAAGAGGCATGAAGGACGATCTGAGAGGAGAGAGAAGGAACACGGCGCCGTTTACCTGAGACCTGTTCGTGAGTGCGGCAGGGGCAGCAATATTTCATTCGATCATGCTGATGCAGTTGGTTCGCGCGCGGGTGCGTGCGCATGTGTGCGTGGGTGGTGCTTGCTTGTACTGCTAGATGGTACGTCCACGTAGATGTAGATGGTGCTAGTAGCTGTAGCTCGTAGATTCAGATGTGTAGATATGTACATAGATGAAGTACTAATTAAGGTGGTCCGCGGATGGGAGTGCCTAGCCGTGTGCATGTGTGCGTGGGTGGTGCTTAGATGGTAAGTCCACATGTAGGTCGCAGATGGTGCTAGTAGCTGTATGTAGCTCGTAGATTCAGATGTGTAGATATGTACATAGATGAAGTACTAATCAAGGTGGTCCGCGGATGGGAGTGCCTAGCCGTGTGCATGCGTGCGTGTGGGTGGTGCTTGCTTGTACTGCTAGCGATGGTACGTCCACGTAGATGTAGATGTAGATGTAGATGGTGCTAGTGCTAGTAGCTAGTAGCTGTAGCTCGTAGATTCAGATGTGTAGATAGTAGATAACATCTACGTGGACGTACCATCTAGCAGTACAAGCAAGCACCACCCACGCACACATGCGCACGCACCCGTGCGCGAACAACTGCATACTGCATCAGCATGATCGATGATCGAATGAAATGATGTTGCCTCTGCCGCACTCACGAACAAGAACAGGTCTCAGGTAAACGGCGTCGTTGTCGCATTCGCGAATCGACACTCGTTAGGCTTCGCTCTTCCCTTCGTCGTTCGGCATTTATCGTTATAATTCTCTGCTTTCTCTCGTTCTCGGTCAAAAGCTTCGCTTGGACGCGTGGGATCTTGGGTAGTGGAGCGCCCTCTCTCTTACTCTCGAAGAGAAGGGAAGTTTCCCCACCTTTCTTCCTCCCAGGCGCCTCGCAAATAGGTTTAATTTGCTGTCTCCCCTGCGTTGCTTTATCTACTTCAGTGATTGCAATCAGGTTTAATTTGCAATCTCTTCGCATCTCCCCCTTAGGCACACTGCACTTCTCTCGTCTCATTCGGTAAGTCTTTTGGAATCCTGTGCGGCAGGATTGCCCCTCGCTTCCATTATGGTGCGATTCCTCTTCCAGACGGGATCGCACTAAGTTTATACTTAGCTCGCCCATGGGGGGGCACGAGCCCCCCCCCCTCTCTCCACTCCTCCCCTGCCATGGGGGAGGAACCACCCATCCTCCTGGCACGCCTGATGGCTTGCCAAGAGGCCACTGCCCTACTGACCCTCTCTCCCACTGACAGGCTCGCCTGATTCGCCCATCCTGGCCCGGCGTGGCCAGCCCATTGCTCCAACCCCTCCTCCCCCCCTGTTCGACAGGCAGACATGTGCAGCGTGGGGGCCCCTGAGGCTCAGTAGCGCCAGCGAGGGAGAGGCAGGGAAGGCCAGGGCCCAGCCCCAGCCTCCTCTACCCCCTGAGCTGGCCTCCATGAGCCTCCAGGGTCGCCAATGGGCAGCTGCAGGCCTGCCGCAGGCGCGCCATTGCGCGTGCCGCAGGAGAGGGGAGAGAGAGCGCGGAGAAGGGGGGGGGGGTGTCCGCGATGGAGAGAGGGGGGTGCGAGGCCCCCATTGACCCCCACTTATAAAAGTAGGTTGACTCCTCACGTGAAGGAAGAGAGAAGAGAGGGAGATCCCACAGGACTTAGAAAGTAAATAAAAAAAACCTTCTAATATTCTTACCGCACTCGCGGCGAATGGAACCACTACCTACTACACGTAGCACGTAGCATACTTTCTACACCCCCACTCCCCCGGCCCTTCTCCCCCCGCCATCAGGCGACTCCCCCCGTGCACTACTAGGGGGATAGGGGTGAAGGGCTTAGATATGGTCCGGTGGCCCGCGCCCCCCCCCGGTGATCTTTCCTCCCCTTCCTCCTGTGTCTCCGAGTGGGCGGCCGACTCTGTCCCGACTTATCCTGTAAACAGGTGCGGGACTTACATATTTTCCGGTGAGCGGAGCTCTCGCTCCGCCCACCCCCTTCTCCGCGCTCTCTCTCCCCTCTCCTGCGGCACGCGCGATGGCGCGCCTGCGGCAGGCCTGCAGCTGCCCTCTGGCGGCCCGTGGAGGCTCCTAGAGGCCAGCTCAGGGGGCAGAGGAGGCTGGGGCTGGGCCCTGGCCTCCCCTGCCTCTCCCTCGCTGGCGCTCCTGGGCCTCTGGGGCCCCCACTCTGCACCTGTCTGCCTGTCGACCAGGGGGGGAGGGGGGGTTGGAGCGATGGGCTGGCCACGACAGGCCAGGACGAGCGAACCAGGCGAGCCTGTCAGTGGGAGAGTGGGTCAGCAGGACAGTGGCCTCCTGGCAAGCCATCAGGCGTGCCAGGAGGATGGGTGGTGTTCCTCCCCCATGGCAGGGGAGGAGTGGAGAGAGAGGGGGGCTCGTGCCCCCCCATGGGGCAACCAAGTATAAACTTAGTTGACTTAGAAAGTAAATACGGGAGAGGAAGGAGGGGCAGGGCATCCGTAACACCCCCTCCTAAATAAACGGAGCAAGGGGCCTCGCCAGTGGCCTCGCAAGCGGCCTGTGGCCGCTTTGGCGAAGGTCTACGCGGCCAGGAGGCCAGAGGCCAGGAGGCACCCCCTCCCGCCATGCTAGGCGGTGCCGCGCGTGATGGGCCAGCCCATCATGCGCAGCACCGTCATTTTGACGCCTCGCGGCCAGCCGCGCACTGCACGCGCGCGAGACGCGAGAGGCTGGCAGTAGATGCCAGCAGGTGCGAGGTGGAGGGCGCAGGCGACGCGGTGCGCCCGCGTAGGGCTCGATGTACTGCTGTACTGCCTGTCCGGGGGTAACCGTAACCGTGCCCAGGGAACGCAGGCGCGCGTCGCACAGCGCGACCTCAGGTGTCTGGTGCTCTTTATTGTTCATTGTTGTCGACATCGATCATCGATTTCACACGTCACACGAGACACGAGCGCGAAAACGTTTTTGGTTTTTGGGTCTGTGTGTTGAATGGCGTCAAAAATGTGCATATTTCTTATAAGATTCTGCAACTAAGTTTATACTTGGTTGCCCCATGGGGGGGCACGAGCCCCCCCCTCTCTCCACTCCTCCCCTGCCGTGGGGGAGGAACACCACCCATCCTCCTGGCATGCCTGATGGCTTGCCACAGAGGCCACTGCCTTGCTGACCCACTCTCCCACTGACAGGCTCGCCTGGTTCGCTCGTCCTGGCTTGTCGTGGCCAGCCCATCGCTCCAACCCCCCCTCCCCCCCTGGTCGACAGGCAGACAGGTGCAGAGTGGGGGCCCCAGAGGCCCAGGAGCGCCAGCGAGGGAGAGGCAGGGGAGGCCAGGGCCCAGCCCCAGCCTCCTCTGCCCCCTGAGCTGGCCTCCAGGAGCCTCCACGGGCCGCCAGAGGGCAGCTGCAGGCCTGCCGCAGGCGCGCCATCGCGCGTGCCGCAGGAGAGGGGAGAGAGAGCGCGGAGAAGGGGGTGGGCGGAGCGAGAGCTCCGCTCACCGGAAAATATGTAAGTCCCGCACCTGTTTACAGGATAAGTCGGGACAGAGTCGGCCGCCCACTCGGAGACACAGGAGGAAGGGGAGGAAAGATCACCGGGGGGGGGCGCGGGCCACCGGACCATATCTAAGCCCTTCACCCCTATCCCCCTAGTAGTGCACGGGGGGAGTCGCCTGATGGCGGGGGGAGAAGGGCCGGGGGAGTGGGGGTGTAGAAAGTATGCTACGTGCTACGTGTAGTAGGTAGTGGTTCCATTCGCCGCGAGTGCGGTGAGACTATTAAAAGGTTTATTATTCTTATAAGATTCTGCCTAATATACCCATTTCCAGTAGAATACCTCAAAGATCGCGTGATAAAACCTCAATCTTGACTTAGTGATTAGTGAATTTTCACCCTTAGAAGTTAAAATGCGTGTTTGACCGCCCTACATTTCCAATCTACATCACGCATCGTACACGTAGACGTAGAGGACAGAGGCCACATGGACACGGACAGAGGCCACACAGATGCACCGATAAAGACCACAGACCACAGACCACAGACCCAGACACCCAGACACCCAGACCCAGCCAGACCGAGCCACCGAGCACTAACACTAACGGAGGTGTGTGCTCGACCCCCTCCCGGTATCATCTCTCCGCCCTCCCCTCCGGTATCTCACCCCCCCCCTCCACGCGGTCCCCCCCGTGGCGCCCCCCCCCCCCCCCCCCCCCCCCCCCGCCTCCCCCCCTCTTCTCCCCTCGCCCGCGCCCCCCCTCCGCGCTGCCTCTCCCCCCGCCACCCACAGGGCACGCAGAGAGACAGACAGACAGAGAGAGAGAGCGATGGGCCGCCGTCCCTTCAAGTGCTACCGCTACCAGAAGAACAAGCCCTACCCCAAGTCGCGATTCAACCGCGGCGTCCCCGGTACGAGACAGCCCTGCTCACACCGCATGCATAGGCCCACGCTGCGGTGGGCACTTTCACTGCACCGCGCTGCTGCCCACAAAGCAGCCCTTTAAGACTAGCGGCTCACATGCGCGCGTCCCGCCTTTCTGCCTACCGCCCATTTCAGACCCAAAGATCCGCATCTATGACGCCGGCAAGAAGAAGTATCCCGTGGATGTCTTCCCCTTTGCTGCGCACATGGTGTCTGTCGAGAAGGAGCAGCTGTCGTCCGAGGCACTTGAGGCTGCGCGTGTCGCCTGCAACAAGTACATGGTGAAGAACGCGGGCAAGGATGCCTTCCACCTGCGGATCCGCGTGCACCCGTGGCACGTGCTGCGCATCAACAAGATGCTTTCGTGCGCAGGCGCTGATCGTCTGCAAACTGGCATGCGCGGCGCTTTCGGCAAGACGTATGGCACTGTCGCCCGTGTGGAGATTGGCCAGATCCTTCTCTCGGTGCGCGCACGTGACGTGCACAAGCCGCAGGTGCTTGAGGCTCTCCGCCGTGCCAAGTACAAGTTCCCGGGCCGGCAGCGTCTCTGCGTCTCGGACAACTGGGGCTTCACCAAGCTTCCCCGTGCGCGGTACGAGACGCTGCAGGAGCAAGGCCGCCTCGTCAAGGACGGCATCAACGTCAAGGTACTCGCCCCGAAGGGCCGCCTCGACTCGCGTACCCTCTCCAAGCTGCCCATGTGCATGCTCACGCCCGACGGCGAGGACGAGGAGTAGACGCGCCGAGTCTCGGGGGCTAGGGTACGTCCGGGATGCGGCTGTGCTCAGATTCCTTTGCTCGGTTGCACTGCCGGCCGATGCTTGAGCAAGCGCTGCTCGTATCGTCGGCCGGAAGGTAATTGCGCGCTGCATGTTGGTGCGTGCGGCTCCTATCTGAGGTCACCGTGATGGAGCTCGTGATGTGTGGTCTCCCAAAGGGCCTCCCGACAGGAAGACTGCATGCGCATTACCCTCCCCGCCCTCCCTACATGGAGGGTGATGCTGGGCACATGTGATGTACGAGCTGCTCGCTTCCATGGCTACCGAGTATGTGTTCCTTCAGTTACCCTTGCGGCTGCTCTGATGACCTTTTGCTCTCGCAATATCCCGTTCAGGCCAGGCGACGCGGAGGGGGGCAGTCCTGTATTGAAATGAGCGCTAGTGTCCTCGTCGTTGTCTAGTCCTTTACCCTTTACGCATTAATGCTGTCACGTCATCCTGAAAATCTAACCACCAATCATGTTGCTCATGCTATCTGACTGTAGCCCTAACTAAGTGAGTACTTAATTCACCGATCAAGCAACTAACTTTATAGTTGGTCGCCATGGAGCGCGCCGCCGCTCCCCACCTCTCCTTCGGGCCCCCCGCCGCGGGAGCCCCCACAGTACCCATGGAGCTGTCGCAGGCAAAGCGACCGCGTCCGCCCGCAGAGGCCGAGCAGGTGAGCGCGACCCCGGTCGCGCCGCACGGCCCGTGGCCCCGGCCACAAAAAGGAAGGCAGCCATGCTGGCCCACCCCATGGTGGGGCACAGACTGTGACAAGCACCACATCAGCACCAGACAAGAAGGGACACCCATCCACCAGGCATGCCTTATGGCAGAGGCCTCTCCCACCCTGGGGACGGCCGCGCTGCCTCGGCAGCGCGACCCGAGACCGGGTGGCCCTTATGGGCACAACACTAGCAACAGGATCAACACGAATCAGAAGACAGACCCAGCAGCACAACAACTCACAACCTCACCCATGAACAAGAACCATGATGCGCCCTTGGACGCATGCCATCTCTCCCTGCCAACCACACCTTCGGACCAAGCCATAGCCTCACCACCCCCGCTCGTCCCTGCCGCTCAGGAGCCACTCTCGGATGAAGAGCAAGGCAACTTCGAGTCAGACGCCAACTTCGAGCTATCCTTCCACCAAGAGGGGGACTACACCTTCTTGGACGCCACCGTCTACGCTGCGATCGTAGAGCTCCTTCTGGAGCTCGAAGGAGTAGACCCGGAGCCGGACTTTTGGGCCCGCTCCATCCGCGGGCCATGGCACATAGCCGTGAACGAAGACTGCGTACAACAATTCAAGGAGCGCTACGGCGATATCACTACGCTTCGCATCAATCAGACCGACATCTCAGTCAACATCAAGGTGGATTCGATCGACGAGAAAATCAACAAGAAAGGCTCCTCCTCTCGCAAGGCACTATATAACGCCCTGCAAGACGTCGCGGCACACCTGGTCATCGAGGCCGAAGGCCTAGCGCAAGCGGCCCAAATTAATCTAAGCGCAATCATCATCGCAATCGAAAAGGTACCAAAACGATATTCGAAACCATAGACGCTCTTGCAGAGCACACGCCTCCTCCTAAGAGGTCGCGTGCACAGATAGCGAAAGACAGACTCTTCGCATACCCCGGTACGACCACCCCCGACAGCCTTAAAGCGCTCTATATAATTGCATGGAAATACATTATAAAAGACTTCTATAGAGTAGACTACGAGGCATACAATTTCCACTACATACCAGTCCTCGAATCCACGCTAACGAGGTTTGCCACCCTAGTACGAGGCAGTACCGTATCGGACCCCCGCAACTCCATGCGAACATATAAGGCCGCTCAGGGAAGAAAACCAAAGATCAAAAAAACGACGGAACTCAGCACCCCCATGTTTATCGAAGACAAGAAAGGCAGGCTACAACTCAGTAAGGAATTCGGCCTCGTAGCGAAAGCTCTCGGATTAGACGGGAGACTCGCATAATGCGACGCGTCACCACGCTCTGACAGATAATTCGGATGGGCGGCTAGTCATAACTACGGACGCACTGAGTGATCGCCCGCGCGCATTCGTATAACGACACCCTGCAACACCTTCTGTATAGACAGGTCACTCAACAGAACAGGAGGAAGGAGAGAACTTACTGTTGGGGACAGGTGCACCCCGCTTGGCTCGAACCCCCCGCACGACCCGGGCCCCTAAGTAGAGCACGAGGGGAGTTGCCGCAAGGCAGGGAGTGGGGGAGTGGGAAGAGAAAGGGCGTGGCTTCGAGAGCGTCTTCCAGTGCCACGAGTGAGGCGAGAATATTAAAATGTTTTTTTTTAATTCACCGATCAAGTCTCCACGAGAACTCAGCACCCCTATCTTCTATCTTTACGATTAACGATTAACGATAAGGGAACCCTAGTCATGAGTACGAACCTATCGCTAATCGCACAAGCGCTTAACATGGCGGAACGGCTGGCCTGATCGCGCGTGCCCCCGCCGCGACCCGCTCCTCACCGGACGGATGCCCGTAGATATGCTAAACCGAGAGCGCCCAACGTACAGAAAGCAGAAGAGGGCTAACACGCAACAGCCGGTAGCCCGATGGCCGATGGCGCAAGAAGAAGGAGTAAGGAAAGCCGTCGAGAATCGGTACACACCTCTGCCACCGGAAACCTACGACACCCAGCCCCTAGGTAGAGCACGAGGGGGACGAGCCGCGAGGCAGGTGGAGGGGGAGGGGGGACAAGGGAAGAGGGAAGCGGGAAGCGGGGCCGTGGCTGCATAGAGGCTGTGCAGGGTCGCGCGCGCGGCGAGACTATTAAGAGTTTTTTTTTAATTCACCATGGGGAGACCCACTGGGCCCTAGCTAGCTAGTCCTAGTCCCCTCCGAGGAAGGCGCCCACCGATACACCCTCAGGCAATGCGCCATCGCTGGCATGGGCTGAGCTTTCAACAACCTGGCCCAAGTCCAAGTCCCTTGTGCTGTGGGCAGGGCGAGATTACAGGCGGCTACTGTCTACTACGCACTATGCTCGAAGCAGGGGGAGACTAAGCGCAAGCCATCACTGGCCCCTAAGAGCCGCACGGCTTGGCCTTCTCCTTGCCTCCTTCTCTTTGGAGCGTCTACCAACAAGCCCCGCATCCAACAAGAACGCCAAACAAAGTTCACGCTCGCCCCCCCGAGGGCCGACGGCCCCACGCTGCATGCACTTGAGGAGTGCAAGCAAGGGCTGTCGCATGTAAAGAGCATTCTCTCAGCAATTGAGCGCAACAACCCAGCCGCCAGCCGGTCGGGAGCGTAAGATCTTCTCGCTTTGGCTTTGGTACGCGGTTGCGGTGGGATTGGGCATGAGGGAGGTAGGCGCGCGGTGCAAAGTGCAAAAGGCTGCGGTGTGCTGCGACAACTTTGCGCCCGGGAGGCAAGCGCGCGGCGACGTGCAGCGCCGCCCCGGGTGCTCTCGCGTAGCCTAGTTGGTGGCCACGTGCGTGCGCGCTTTGTGGCGAGATGCAACGCTGTGATGGCTTTTAGTGGCACTCTTGACCCCGCGGTTCTTGCAAGTGGGACTGGCTAGGCCTACGGCACCTGTATGTGCGCTCGCTCTCTCGTGCGCAGCAGCTGCAGCCATCTTCTTCCTACTCTGCTACTTGATCAAAGCCACTCATTATAGCCGCCCGGTTCGTCACATATTGCCACACGCTCGCTCGTGTTCAACTGCTTACTCATTGTTCTCGGGGTACAGTGTGTTGTTCTCACATGACCGGCTCAGGCTTGGTGGCTCAGTCGGCCCGACGGAAGCGCGCACCACGATCCGCCTCGTCAACACTGAAGACATCAAGACCAGCTCTAGCGGAGCCCTCGGTAGTCCGCATCCGGCCAACATGGTCTGGGCCCCTATTACGATGCGTCGCATCGTGCCTCACGGACACCGGCCGCGTGCTGCGTCACAAGCCACCCCGAGACGAGAACGTACATTGACCAGGTCCACCACCACGTTGATATTTGGCCGGAAACCTAACCTTCGAGCAAGTCAACAAGCCAGGCTGGTACGTTGCCACCGCAGCCATCAGACTCCACCGTAGCGAAGGCCCTTCGCAGCCAGCCCAGATCCAGCTGGAACGGATCGCGCTCATCTGCGGGGCGCGAGACAAAGTTGCGTCGCTCAACCTCGGCTGCCAGCCGCGGTCGTCCCCAGAAGAGGCAGCGGCTGGTGTCGTTGGTGATGTGTGGCTGGCTGGGGAGCCCATCACGCCTCCACGCGTCAGGTGGTGCGCCCTCTACCCGATGGGCCTGCGCATCCCTCTTGCGTCTCCTGCCGGCTGAGTGGAGAGAAGGCAACTGGTGGACGTCTACGTATGCGTACGCTCCAAGCCAACCGTGACGCCCGTAGGCACGAAGGGCAAACTCGCTGTCATCGCCACCGAGGAAATGGCAGCTATCGTCGAAGAAACCGATGGAGCGAGCGGCGCTGGCGCGCATTAGCAAGGGGCCGCGCACAGCGATACCCATCAGTGCGGTGACCTGCTTGCTCATGCTGACTGAGCTGCGCCGTCGCCGCCGTGTGCCCGCGCACCAGGCGCCATGCGAACGCTGGCCAGGCATGACGCAGCGGCCACTGACGGCCACCACCCGCTTGTTCGCGGCCATTGCCGACGCGAGCACCAGATTCCAACCAAGCTCGCCGAGATACGCGTCTGTCTGCACAAGCAGGTACGCGAGCGACGGGTCGAGCAGCCGCATGCCCAGGTTCTCGGAGGCAGTCTCAAAGAGGGGCGTCGCTACCGTCTCGTAGATCACGATGCGCTGCAGCGAGCCCGACCACCCCATCGGGCCGGCACAGCTTGGCCTCGCACGCGGCAGAAGCTCGAGCAGCACAGCACGAGAGTCATCAGTGCAGTCATCGAGCACAACTGCGAGCTCCCACGAGCCAGCCACAGTGGTGAGGAGTGAGGGAAGCGTGAAGTTGAGGCTCGCCGCTCGGTTATGCACGGTCAGCACCACACCGTACACCGCACGGCTCGCCGGCGCAAAGTCGATTGCGTGCACCACCGGCATGCGCGGCGGCGCTTCCGACAGACGGCGGCCATCCGCTGCCACGCGAAGCCACGCCGCTCAGCAGCAGAACCCCGTATGAAAGACGAGGTGCTTCTTATGAGCTACACGGAAGGGGAGGGGGGAGGAGAGAAGGGGCGGCTGCGGCGCGGACCTGCGCGTGGGCGCTCGCTCGGTCCGTCCTCCCAACTCTCTCGCCGGGAGCCCCAGAGCTTCTCGGAGTTCACACTACGCACACTGACTAGCTAGCCCGGGATGGATGTGTTTACCTTGTAGTGATAAGCTTTATCTCTACACGTACACGCACAGCAAGAACGGGATGGGAGGGTGGGAGAGCGAAAGCCGGGCGCGCTCGGCGTGAAGGAAACAAGTGTGTCAACATGTTGGGAAACAGAGGCATGGGGTGCTCTCCATGGAAGATTGATGGTTGTGAAGTGCCCTCCCATGATGGGTGCACTGAGCTGGTAGAGGTTTCCACCATGGGGAGGGCAGCTGAGCTGCCCTCTCACATGAGGTGCTCTTGGATGGGGAGGGATTCCCACTGTTGGAGTTGGAGGGGGTCTCAAAGACCCCCTGCATGTTACGCAGAGCCATAGTGGCAACCTGTTCGGTGCCAGTGCTCGCCACCCCGCGCGCTCGCGCTCGCGCGGGTGTGGTTAGGATGGGCTGGATGGGCTTTGAGAGGGCTTTCTGAAGAGCCGCCTCGGGCGGCGTGGGGCGTCCCAGGTGGGGCACAGTGGTGACGAATTGTGATGGCCCATAGGGCCTGAGGGCAATGAGGAAGGGGCGAAGCCGGCGGCAGGCGCGGCGAGGGAAAGCCCGTCAGCAGAGGAAGGCGGGCAGGCAGGCTTGAGCGAGGGCGAGGACGGCGGCGAGAGCGACATCGAGCGAGCGGTGAGAGGCGAGGGTGAGTGTGAGAAGGGCTGTGATGGCAGGGGCTGGCGAGGCGAGGAGAGATTGTAGGGTATGAGTGTTACGAGAGCGAGAGCGACGAGAGCGAGTGCGACGGATGACGACTGACGACAGGACGACGGACAGAGACACCCAGGAAAACACCCCGACTCTCGCCCCACGACTTTCTCACGTAACTCGACTGAAATCAAACCCAAACACTCCGGCCAGACGACGACGGACGACGATCAGAAGGCGATCTGTCGGCGATCCCGTCTGGAAGGGAAATCGCACCATAACGGAAACGAAGGGCAATCCTGCCGCACAGGATTCCAAGAGACCTATCGAATAAGACGAAAGAAGTGCGGTGTGCCTAAGGGGGAGATGCGAAGAGATTGCAAATTAAACCTGATTGCAATCACTGAAGTAGATAGAGAAACGCGGGGAAGTAGCGAATTAAATCTATTTGCGAAGCACCTAGGAGGAAGAAAGGTGGGGAAACTTCCCTTCTCTTATTCGAGAGAAAGAAACCACAAACAACCCAAGATCCTATGCGTCCAAGCGAAGCTTTCGACCGAGAACGAGAGAAAGCAGAGAATTATAACGATAAATACCGAATGACGAAGAGAAGAGAGAAGCCTAACGAGTGTCGATTCGCGAATGCGACAAGTGGCGAGGGGCGCCTGAGGCTCGGTCGGGAGCGGTCGCGGCACGCTCCATAGTCCATAGTTCAAACTATAATAACAATAGTTTTTTGAAGACCGATGTAAAATAGCACCACGATATAATCCAACGACCAACACCTGAGGGGGAATCAGGGTCACACAAGGGGGCGGTTCCTTGCACCGGCGATACCTGAGCGCTGAGCGCGTGACTCAGCCTAAAAATAAAAACGCTAGGAGCTAGGAGCTAGGAGCACGCAAGGAGGTAAGCCAGGTGAGGGGCAAGCAGGCAACAAGGGAGGCGGCAAAGGAGGCGTGGGCAAAGAGGGCGAATGGGCGAACGTAGGATCCTGCGACGGTGACTAGTGGCTAACCTACAAGGAGGGGACATAGAAATAGAAACGCAGACAACTTCAACTTCTAAAACAAAAACAAAAAGGTCGATCGCGGATGCGACACCTGCGGAATCCTTGGACACCCAGGAGAGAGGAGAGGTGGAAAATAGTGATTAAAAAGAGTGAGTGACCGGGCTATTAGCTATTATTCACTCTACAGTCTACACTCTACACTCTACACTCACACTCTATACACTCTACACGACTTTTGTCACTTGTCAAGTGCACTTGCACTTGCACTTGTGACTTGTGGCGCCAGTGTGCAACCGCCGCAAAGAAATTGCACCAACGCGGAAGACGCTGAGACAAGTGAGACAGCTAGAAGGCCACACTGCAGAGAGTGCTCAAAAGCTCAAAAGGGAATCTGATCTTGCTGATGCCCTTGTAACACCTGTCCCCCGGGAAGGTGTTACAGGGTATATGAGCACATGTTCCATTGGTTGAGGTATACTTTCAGATGCTATGGCCGAGCGGTCCAAGGCGGCGGCTTCAGGCGCCGTTCCAGCAATGGGCAGGGGTTCGAATCCCCTTGGCATCATTTTTTGCTTTTTACAGGGGTTTTGGCTCTGCCCTTCCCTATGCCTTCGCTGGTGTTCGTAGTATAACTGCCAGGCTCTGGTTCGTCTTTTGCGCAGTGTGCAGAAACGCAGGAAAGAGGAATATGGAATGTCTTATGGGTTTTTGGCTCTGCCCTTCCTTATTGCCTATTGCTTCGCTGGCGTTCGTAGTAGTATAACTGCCAAGCTCTAGTTCGTGTTTTGCGCAGTTTGTAGCCCGGTCACTCACTAGGGGGGTGCGGAGGGCAACATCGGTAATGGGCAAATGAAGGCCTAAATAAGCTCCCTATAGGTTCTGGTTTGGGAGATCAGCAAAAAAAACCGGGGGTCTTCCGGCAAAATTTTCGAAAAATACCCAATTCCGATTTCAGGCCTCTGACCTCTGACCTCTGATGGCCGTGCGGAAATATATTTCAGGCCCCCCTCCGGTAGTATTTAACCGATGGCCTTCATGCGCGCCTCTCGCAGCGAAACACGAAACCATGGGCATCGGCAGCTGACCCGGACCAAAGATCCTGGTTCTATACGCACAGCAATATATTTTCACTATGTTTTTTTCATGGATCATGGACTTGGACTTGAACGTCGTACGACGTAAGACGTAAGTATCGCAAAAACTAAAGACGCTAACCGCTAAAAACACCAAGGGCTCGAGAACCCAACTTCGACCCGCGACCGGAGGCGCCACGAGGCCGTTCCAGTCACCGCTCACCAAATGGATGCCGCTACTAAGCACCAAAGTGCGGTATGCCGCCCTCACAGCCACGCCAATCGCGCCCGCCGCCCCCGCGCACTGCGTCGAAATCGGCCGCTTGGCCCCCCCCCTATTTGGATTGATGCCAGATGTTGCGGGTAAAAGGGGGGCCCTTTGTACACTTCCCCCCCGTACATCTTCTTCTTAGGTTTCCCGCGCGACTCCCTCTCTGTGGCCGCGCCCCAGTTCCCTTCTCCCCCCTCCCCGTCGTCCCGATTCGGTCCGTGGTCCGTCCCTTTTCTCTGCTCCTCTCCCGGCTTCCCCGCGGAAGCCCTCTCCCCTCTCCCCCTTCCCGTCTCTCCCCGAGTGCTTCCTTAGTTTTCCGACCCCCTTCTGTGTCTATCTTTCCCGCGCGATTCCCCCTTCCCCCCGCGCGTGACGTTTTCCTCGGTGTCCCAAGTACGCTCAGCGTCGCCGCGCCCCCTCGTGCCTCTCCCGTCTGCTCCTCGTCCCCGTCCTTGTGCTGCGACGCCCCATGTCGACCGAGAGTGTGCCCACGATCCCAGCCCCCCCGTCCCCGTGTGCTCCTTCGCTCCCTGTTGTCTCCCCTCCCACGCTCCAGGTGAGCCATACATCCCATGTTACTTCTCACCTCCCACTCACACCCAGCCGCACCACAGCCACAGCTCTACACAGCCCATCACATGGTAGCGGAGGCGAGGTCGTTTGCCTTCATTTGGTACCCCTCGTTTCCAAATACGCGATGCGGGGCCACCACGAGGGAGTCCCAATCCTAGGGGTGGGAGGGCGAGGGAGGGTGAAGGCGCGGGGGCGGCCCCAGTCTCGGCCGCGTCACAGGTACCCCTCCTGCCCCTGCGCCCTGTCCCTGCGCCCCTGCTCTCCCTCTTTGTCGACCCCACCTCTCCCTCCGCCCCCTCGACTCCGGAGTGCTCCTGGAAGGTGATTCCCGCCCGAGGTCGTATGCCTTCGTTTGGTACCCCTCGTTTCCAAATACGCTCCCGGTACCAAAAAATCTTCTAGTATTTGAGTAAAGGCAGACACCCACCTCACAGTGCTCAACCATGTCTACAAATGGAAGGGCGCCTGCTGATATAGTACTGAAGCGATTGGAATGGATCAAAAAAAAGATTGACGAGAACTTTAAAAAATTCATCACACCTCTCTTTCCATATGCCAATTCTAAAACTGCCATGCAGGTTATAGCGGAAGCACTGGACAGCATCAGTCCGCCGCCGCCGGTTGGGGGCTCCCTGGCCGACCTAAGTTTGTTGACGTACACTGAAGAATGTCAGTTCTTATTCAATGTATTCAATTTCAAGCACAATACGAAAATTGAAGACACCTTACACACCATTTGCGAGATTGATAAACCATTCACATCGGTTTATATTAGACACACTCTCTTGAGCAATAAATTCACTGAGAAAACAATCCTCGATATGAGTCGTGACGTTCTGCTGGGTACAATCAAAACTTATGTCAATTTGGAATTAATTCCCCACCTCCAAGAATTGTTAGAAGGTGTCGATTCGGGTTCAGCTTCCCAAGTAAAGATTGAAAACAAAAGGCCGCTTATCGGTTCGGGTTCAGCTCCCGTAAAGATTGAACCCCCCGCCGCGTTCCAGATCTGCTCGTACACGCGGCATCCCGGTCGCTCTGCCACAAAGACGAAGTACTGGCCCATGGCGAAGGGAGGGGGGAGGAGGAGGAGGAGGAGGAGGGGGAGGAGGAAGCGAGGAAGCGACGGCGGGCGGAGGGGGTGGAGGAACGACCGCAAGCGCGCGCCTTCGGAAGGCGCCTGGACGCGGCGAAGAAGGTGAAGCGTTGCACTGGTTTTGAAACTTGTTTTGATTTTAATTTTTAATTGTAATTATAAGTAGTGTATACTGTTACAAGTTACAATATGCAGCAATATGTATTATAATGTTCAAAACCATATTTATATTTTTAAACTACAGATAAACCAAAGTAATTTTTATTGCAATTGTGAATTTCTACAAAGAAAATTACATGGTCCTCTTTGGACTCGACGGACTGCGACCTAGACCTAGGACCTACTAGGACCTAGACCTAGAGGCTAGAGGCTGGAGGGGGGGCGAGGGGGGGGGAGGGGGAAAGGTAAAACCCGCGCCAACATTTTCCTCGGCCATTATCGTGGCGGCAGGTAAGCCCCCCGAGAGTTTTTCTTGGGCTTTGGAGAACGGTCCAAAATGCAGCCCAATAAATCACTGTTTCACCGCCCTTCAAGTGGTATCCTACATCCTACGGGCAACGGTCAGGTTATTCTCGAACAGAGGAATCCACAATCCACCCATAGCTACTTTAAAGTAGAGGTTGTGGGACGAGGAGGCCGAGCCCACTTGCTCCGATGGTCGCGGCGCCGCTCGCGCTGCTGCTGCTCGGCAGCTCCGCCGCTGCCGCACTGGCACCGCTGGGCGAGCGCACGTTCTGCCGCGCGAAGGACTACCTGTCGATGGGCGAGCGTGCCACGGCGCGAGAGGTCGTCAACGTCCTCGGCCGCTGGAGCTCGCAAGCGCAGTGGAATGAGATTGGGGTCGCGAGAGATCTCGACCGCTACGATCCGACTGACGGATACCTCGAGTTCCGGCGCTCTGGGGTGCGCGTCTCGCCAGATCGCACGCCGATGCGCCGGGCGGCGTGCAAGAAGCGCAACCAGGCGCAGCGCTTCCTATTCAAGGAGAACGTCGGCTCGCTCCCATTCCGCAACGCCAAGATGGCCGCCTCGGTGGGCGCTAGCGTGGCAGAGCTCAACCGGGAGCCCGTCTCTGAGCTCGCGTGCGATATCGTCTTCGATGTGCGCACACTCCGCGCCGGCCTGAACGCTGACCCCGCCCTGTACGCGCACGAGCCTTCGCGGGAGCGAGCGCGATCACCCGCCCACCCTCCCGCTCACCCACCGACCTCCCTGGGCGCGGGCGTGTAGGCGCTATGCCGCTCGCAATCAAGCATCGTGGGAATGGGCCTCGCCGACGAGGCCCGCGCTGCATATGAGAATCCCGACGGCTCGTTTGCCGCGGAAAAGTTCGAGGCTGACCTGGCCGCCGGCCGGCGGACTATCCTCACCGGATACGCCATATTCCCAGGCTCGCTTAACGCGCTCTCGCTGTACCTCTTCTTTCGGTGCGCTGGAAGCGCGGCGACCGCAGGGCCCCTGGCCGCCGCCACCTGACACCCCATGGTCGCCGCTGCCTACTGACGATCGGTGCTACCATCACAGACTCGACGCCTTCTCTATGATCATGGACTACCAGCAGACCACGATGAGCGCGCTTCAGCAAGGCTGGGCCGATGAGGGCCTCGCCGTACTCCCGCTACCACTTGCGCTCATTGCGGTGAGGCCGCCGCGCCTGCCATGTCCGCGCGCTCGCAGGCCGGTGGTGTGGTGGCTTTCAGCAGGGTGGAAGCGGCTCTGGACGTGGGCGGCGGACGCGAAAGTCACCCTCGGTGTCGCATAACTCGTCGCCGCCCTCCGCCCCCTCCGCGCACGCCCTTCCTTAGGTGCTCTCCTTTGCGCCGTCCTCGAAGATTGGCCAACCGCTCGGGGGCGGTAAGCCGCCGAATTAGCTGGTCGGTGGTCGATCTGGACTCCTTCCACGGGCGGGTCCAGCCTGGGCTACTGGCAGGGTTGTCTCACCTCGATCAGCTTCTCCTCGTGCGGAGCCGCCCACGGAGCGAGCTCGCTCCACATGACGTCCGCCGCACCGCATAGGCCGCTCCTCCCAAGAGACACGTTGCCATTTAGGACGCTCGCCGGTTATGTGCCTTGATTGTTCTATGCCATCCATGTGCTTATTCGGCCAGGACTCCTGAGTCTCGGTCCCAAGAGCTGCAATGAAGCGGCTGTCTTCGGGTCGGAGTTGCCGATCCGAGGCTTGCTTTGTTGTGGCCACGTTCAAGTGCTTCGCTCCCGAAAAGCGTGCCGAGGAGAAGGCAGGCCAGAGGATGGGTGCTTTCCCTGATATTGCAGTGTGCGCGCGCATGCATCTACTGCGCAGCTATGCGCGACGTCGCAGAGCTCATAGAGTAGATCCGATGCACGTGCACGGTGCTAAGCAGCAGCGCTCATTGTGTGTGCGTGTGGGTTGCGCAGCCCGGCAGCACCAGGCGGCGGGGGCCATTCGTGCCTTATTGGGCGATTTGTTGCACAACCAAATGGGTTCTTAGCTTATTCGAGGAAGTAAAGGACATCTTTAAGAGAGGAGAAGATACAACCCGATGTCCAGTTGTTTTTTACCCCCGCTCCCTCCGCAATTTCCATTTAGCCTGTCATCTTGCCCCGCCATCCATCTAGCCGAAGCTGCTCTCGCCTTGCGGCGGCCGGACGCGAGCACTCATTCATCACCCTCGGCCGTGTTGCCGACTCATTTTGACGAGCTTTGCGCGGAGTAAGCGGCGATCCACGACGCCGTGATGCTCGACGCG
This sequence comes from Isochrysis galbana, assembly GCA_018136815.1. NCBI lineage: Eukaryota > Haptophyta > Isochrysidales > Isochrysidaceae > Isochrysis > Isochrysis galbana. The sequence goes on along the minus strand of CM030941.1, from coordinate 623,295 downwards.
GCCGAGGGGATTCCCCTCCACCCAGCGTTCTAGTCGTCGGTGAAGCTAGCGGGGTCGTGTCTTCGATGTTCCTACTCGCCGGACGGAGCGCACGTCGCGACGTGCGATCTACGACCGTCGGAGATCGACTGCATTCCCCACTTCTGCGGAGATGCTCTTCACATTCAAAACTTTTGTCAAAACCTCGGTTGGGACCTCGTGGTCGTGCATCCGTGTGGAGATGGACTGGCCCCAGGATCCGCATCCGGGTAAGGCTCCTGAGACTCCATCCTTGGCAACCCACGCGTCCGTAGGCGGCCTATCGACTTGGGTAGCGGGTGAAGATACTTGGGGAGGCTTGGGCACGGGTGCAGTGGTGACGGGGTCCGCGCGCGGCGGCGAGGGCGAATTTGGCAGTGCAGAGGGCGGTGATGGGTCCCTGGGACATTTCTCTTATACGGCGTGTTTATGTAATGGTGAACCGCAGAGAAACAAGCTGCTATGCGCACGCACGGCACCCCCGCGGGGGGACCGAGGCACATCGCGCCGTGCGCATCCACGGCGTGCACATGGGTGATTGCAACTCATCAGCACACCCTTCCCCTGAGACATTTCTCTTATACGGCGTGTTTATGTAATTGTGAACCGCAGAGAAACAAGCTGCTATGCGCACGCACGGCGCCCCCGCGGGGGGACCGAGGCACATCGCGCCGTGCGCATCCACGGCGTGCACGATGTGATTGCAACTCATCACAGATGCTACGTGCGAAATATCTCTTAAATTGCGTGTTTATGTAGTTGTCGGCCTTAGACCTTAGAGGAAAAGCGTTGACACGGCGTCCCCCTCGGGGGAACATGCACCGCGGGGAAAAGCAGAGAAAAAAGTTGTTATGCTAGTCTTCATTTAATTTTAAAATACTGCTCTATATACAACTGTGCAACTGTGGACATTTGATCGCTCAATTCGACTGACGACTGATGTCCCACAATTGACGGAACGGCACCTCAGCTCAGCCTTCAGAGTTTTGGCATTTATGCCCCCCTCATCATCAGGCATCCCAAGGGGGGTGAGGCAAGCCCAGGCATCCACGGAAGCGGGAGTGGCGTGAGACGCCGCAAATGACGGCGGTCAAAGACGTGCACAACGTCCAACATCCAGTACATCGATCTGCATCTGGGAGCAGTCAAATGAGTCCTGGCAGCCGCCCTCCATGCGCTCCCTGAGATAGACAAAGGCAGGTGTGAGAGGGCAGCGGCGAGCCGCTGCCGTTCAGGAAAATTTCGCACTACAAGGAGGTCCAACTCCACTACTTGCGACGCCCGACGGGAGGAAGAGGAAGAGGGCTGAGAGCTGCACTCCTCCGCGCCCTCGCCCTGCCCTTGCAAGGAGTGGCGCCTGGGTCCCTTCCGCGATGAACGGCCGGCCAGCGGCCAGCTGCTGCGGGGTACGGGTAGTAGGTGCCATGCGCCCGTGCGACAAAGTTTCGAGGCTTCGGCACCCAAATTTCGGTCAAATTTCTTTTTTAGTAGGATCGCCTAGATCCACCCAAATTTCAAAAAAAATTCTCGAACTTCTGGCCGGAGCCAACCTGATCTACTCTAGAGTACGAGTACGCAAGAGACGATGAGACGGTGTGTAAATTTATCCGTATCCGGCGAGAGTTCAGAGAGGGTGTGGATGGGACTGCAGCGGTGCCGGCGAGCGACGATCCCTATGGGCGGGGGGGGAGGGGGGGGGAAGGGGGGGGGGCGGGGGGGGGGGGGGATGGGATGGGGGGGGGAAGGGGAGAGAGAAAGGAGGGGGGGGGGGGGGGAGAGAGAGAATGAAGGTGGGGGGGGGGGGGAGAGAGAGAAAGGAAGGGGGGGGAGGAAGCTTCCTCGCGCCGGGGAGGGGGGTGGAAGGGGAAGGGGGGGGGGGGGCTGGCGTCACTCTGCGAGCTGCGGCTACGGGGTTTCACTACTAAGTGGGCCGCCGGCGCCGTCGGCGGGACCTCTCTCTCTCTCCCTCCCTCTCTCTCTCTCTCTCTCTCCCTCCCTCCCTCCCTCCCTCCCTCTCTCTCTCTCTCTCTCTCCTCCTCCTCTCTCTCTCTCTCTCTCTCTCCCTCTCTCTCTCTCTCTCTCCCTCCCTCCCTCCCTCCCTCCCTCTCTCTCTCTCTCTCTCTCCTCCTCCTCTCTCTCTCTCTCTCTCTCTCTCCCTCTCTCTCTCTCTCTCTCCCCCCCTCTCTCTCTCCCTCTCCCTCCCTCCCTCTCCCTCTCTCTCTCCCTCTCCCTCTCTCTCTCCCTCTCCCTCTCTCTCTCCCTCTCCCCCCCCCCCCCCCCCCCCCCCCCCCTCTCTCTCTCTCTCTCTCTCTCTCTCCCTCTCTCTCTCCCCCTCCCCCGTTGGGCGCCCCCTCTGAGTCAGCTCAGCAGTCAGAAGGAGGCGTCGGGGGTAGGGTTAGGCTTAGAAGGCTTAGGCTTAGGCACCGGTGCCATGGAGAAGCAGGGAGAAGAGAGAGTCTCACAGCGTGAGAAGAGTATCTACACGAATCCGAGGGAGGAGGAGGAGGAAGAGGGGAGCCCTCGCAGTGCATCGCCCACCAGAAGCCGCAGGCCTCCTCTCCCTCTCTCCCCCTCTCTTCACCGCTGCCACATCGCCGTCCTGTCCGTGGATATGGACGACAAGGAGCTCTCGGCCAACGATTCTCGGCCTGAGGCCGTCCCAAACTCGGCTACACCCGAGCAACCGGCAGAGCAGCCGATCGAGCAGACGGCCGCCACGTACGGTGCACGGCTGTGGGAGGTTGCGACCGCCTTTCTTCCCATGGGATTCGTGGCCTTCGGAGGTCCGCAGGCGCACATTGGCCTATTTCTTAAGACTTTCGTCGAGGGAAAACGCAGGTGGCTCGACGAGCAGCGCTTCATGGAGCTCATGTCGCTCTGCCAGGCGATGCCGGGTCCGACCTCAACGCAGATGGCCACCGCGATGGGCATCTCGAGGGCGGGGGTCTTGGGCGGCCTTCTCGCCTTCTGGCTGTTTGATTGGGTTGGATTCGCCGTGCAACTCGGCGTCGGGAGCGCGATACATGCGTTGAAGACAACTGCGTCAGCCGAGTCCCTTGCCACGTACAAGATGGTCATGCTTGGCATGGGCCCCGCAGCCATCTCACAGGTCTTCACGGCAGCGCACGCACTGGGAACAAAGGTTTGCGGCGACGACCCGGTTAAGATCCTTCTGGCCCTTACGACAGCTGTCGTTGCGTTGCTCGTGGAAAACGCTCTCGTCTCAGCCTTCGTGTTCTTGGGTGTAATGCTGTGTGGTGGTGTCGTCACGGCCATCGATTCGCGGCGGCCATCTCGTGCCCAGGCATATGAGAAGGTATTGGCCAGGCCTACGGACAAGGGTATGCTCAAGCGCATGGGCATCTACAAGTCGGCCGGGATCCTGCTCGTGCTCCTCACTTTTGGGATCTTCATCTTCACTCAATTTGCAAACTATTTTAGCACAAACGGCCTCGGGCAGCGTCAAGCTCAATACCTAGCCATCTTCACCACGCTCTACAAGATGGGCATTTCCATCTACGGCGGCGGACAAGTCGTGCTGCCACTGCTTGAGCGCGAGTTCGTCACTCGAACGGGATACGAATCCGGCACCGTCGGTGCTTCACTAGGGAGCCAGCCCATGGATGCCGAAACCTTTGGCTTCGGGCTTGCGCTCGCGCAGTCCATGCCGGGGCCTCTCTTCAACTTCAGCGCTTTTCTTGGTGCGGTTGTCGCATCCGTGCCAGGTGGGATACTCGGATTCCTTGGCCTTTTTGGACCTGGTATTATGCTCATCTATGCGTTCATGCCGTTTTGGGAGTCGGCGCGTCAGTATCAGTGGGTGCGCTGTGGGCTCGTCGGGATGAATGCAGCCTCCATCGGTTTGGTCTTCGCGGCGTGCGTGACTCTATTCAACAAGTTTTGCCTCAACGGCGCAGAGGCATCAGTGATGCTCATCGCCATGGTGCTCTCCAAGCGTTTCAACGTGCCGCCACCCATCGCCATCTTTGGATGCGCCGCGCTTTGCCTCGCCCTCTTTTTCCTCGACATCAACGGCGCCTATGGTGATTGGTGCCACATCGAAAAGTATGGCGATTTCTCCACTCAACACGCCACGTGCATTCCGTGAGTGAGGGTGTGGAGACGCCCATCCGCGCAACGTGCGCGAGTTTTGAGGCCTCTTGTAGGACAAGCCGTGTTTTGTGAGGAAATTAGAGCGAGCCTTGATTCCCTACCTAGCAATCAAGGTTGATTCGGGTGTGGTGTGTGGAGGCTTGGAGCCCCAGCCCCTGTGTCAAGGGCGCTTGATTGAGGTCGATGATGATCGATACGCGACATGATGCGAGATGAGATGGCACACTTGGTTGTAGGCGAGGCTCGCGTTAAGACGTGATATGATTCTATCTCTTAGGAGGCGAAGCACCTTCGGGGGTGCTGCACGCCGTCGCCGCGCCGCGCCGTCCCCTCCCATGCCTCTCAGACCACCTCGTTGGCGGCTGTAGCGGCATGGGAGGGCGTCTCCATACCCCTCACCCATCATATCTTGGCCCTAGCCCCCAGCTCGACGCGCAGCGCGAGCTAGGTCACCATGTGTGTCACCCGGGCGGCGCTGCATGCGCGCGCCGCGAAAGGTGCTTCACCTTTCGCGAGCAGATGGGCGAGCATCTAGGCGGTGGGAAGGGGGACGGGCAGGCCTGCTTGCCTTTGTATGTGGGTCGGCACGTTCCGATCGCCACAGTGGCGGGCGAGTGGCTGCTGGTGTTGGCGGCTGGCTGGTGGCTGCTGCAGCGGCAACGGCGCAGCGCACGAGCGCGAGCCAGCAATGTTGGCGCAGGCAGGCTGTTTGTGTGTGCGCGCCCGATGAGGGAGTGGTTCTGGCTAGACACATATGGACTGCCTGCGCGCAGGCAGTCCACTGCAATGCGCGCATGTGCAGTCTAAATGCTTGCGCATGTGTTGTGCTCATCCTCGCTCGCTTGTATGTGTATGTGGTCTGTTTCAAAGGGGAACGCTTTGCCCATCAAAGAATGTGGTCCAAAGGGTTTGTGAGCAGTTCATCTTGTGTATGAAACTCCCTTGTCAGGCTTAGATTACTCAGCATCAATAAATGCCCCCAAAACGTATTATCTTGATGAGAGTTGTAAACTGCAACTCCACCTCCTGTAGCATGCGTAGTGAACGACGTGCGACGCCGGCTCGTCGGCATCATCGCCACCGATCAGTTTATGGGAGCAAATTTCGGGCGATGCGGCTCCATCTTGTGCATAAGACTAGTCCTCCACATTGATGGCAAGGCTCCAGCTCAATCTTGGTGTCCTCTAGGCTACAAGGGGCAACTAAGTTTATACTTAGTTGACCCATGGGGGGGCACGAGCCCCCCCCTCTCTCCACTCCTCCCCTGCCATGGGGGAGGAACCACCCATCCTCCTGGCATGCCTGATGGCTTGCCAGGAGGCCACTGCCCTACTGACCCACTCCCTTCCCCACAGGCTCGCCCCATTCGCCCATCCTGGCCCCTCGTGACCAGCCCAATGCTCCAACCCCCCTCCCCCCCTGGTCGACAGGCAGACAGGTGCAGCGTGGGGGCCCCAGAGGCTCGGGAACGCCAGCGAGGGAGAGGCAAGGGAGGCCAGGGCCCAGCCCCAGCCTCCTCTGCCCCCTGAGCTGGCCTCCAGGAGCCTCCAGGGGCCGCCAGAGGGCAGCTGCAGGCCTGCCGCAGGCGCGCCATCGCGCGTGCCGCAGGAGAGGGGAGAGAGAGCGCGGAGAAGGGGGTGGGCGCGAGCGAGAGCTCCGCCCACCGGAAAATCGGTAAGTCTCGCGCCTGTTTACAGGATAAGTCGGGACAGAGTCGGCCGCCCACTCGGAGACACAGGAGGAAGGGGGGGAAAGATCACCGGGGGGGGGCGCGGGCCACCGGACCATATCTAAGCCCTCCACCCCAATCTCCGACGAGTACTCCAAGACTCCAAAGACTTTCCAAAGACCAAATACATTGGAGACGAGGCGGCCGTCGCGTACCTCTGCATGGAATACATCACGGCGGTCGCGTAAGATGAAAAGAGTCCCATGGTGCAAGTGCGCCGGGCAGTTGGCAAACTCTGGATGCAGGACGAGAAGGCCGTCCTCTCACGCATCACGGACCTCGTCACCCAGAATGAGGCAAGGGACCTGGTCGCCTGCAAACAGAACAACATTGACACCATCCACAGGATTGAGGACGCGGGTAAGGAAAAGAAGACGGAGAAGATGAAGATTTAAGGCTGCCTTATCTGCCTAACGGGTTTTGCATGAAAGGTCGGAAAGGCGCGTTCTGAAAGCGCGCGGCGAGATGTGTTCACCGTAGATATTAAAAGTCAACAATAGGGTGTGTGATGTGTGAATATTGTTGTATAAATATACTATGGACATTTGATGGCTCCATTTGATTGATGTCCCATAATTGACGGAACGATACCTGACGGCAGGCGACAACCGACCTACACTTAGCGCCAGGTCAATACTTTTACAAATTTTTTTGAAAGTTTGGGGGGCCGCTGGAATGCGTCACAAGTTTGGGCCCATTCTGCAAGTGGGCTGCAAGTTTGGGGGCGCGGTGGCAGCCCATCTATGATTATAATAGTATAATCGCCCTACCTACAGTATAGGCACGTTCCAAGGCACTTTCCCCACCGACGTTTCCAAAAAAAAATCCACGTAAACATAATACATAAACATGGCCTTGTTTTACCTTAAAAGGGGGGGGGGGGGCTTTTCGCAAGTGGCTCTGTGGCGGGTGGCGGCAGCGCAGGGGAGAGGAGGAGAGGGGGAGCGAGGAGCGAGAAGGGGAGCGAGAGAGAGGGAGAGGGCGAGGGAGAGGGCGAGGGAGAGGGAGAGGGAGAGGGAGAGCGGCGGTGGGAGCGAGAGCGAGAGCGCGCACGCGACAGCGAGAAGGAGGGAAAGAGAGAGCGAGAGAGAGAGAGAGAGGGAGAGCGAGCGAGCGAGAGAGAGAGAGGGAGAGGGAGAGAGGGAGGGAGGGAGGGAGGGAGAGAGAGAGAGGGAGAGGGAGGGAGGGAGAGAGAGAGGGAGGGAGGGAGGGAGGGAGGGAGGGAGGGAGGGAGGGAGGGAGGGAGGGAGGGAGGGAGGGAGGGAGGGAGGGGAGAGAGAGAGAGAGAGAGAGAGAGAGAGAGAGAGAGAGAGAGAGAGAGAGAGAGAGAGAGAGAGAGAGAGAGAGAGAGAGGCGACAAAACAGCCCGCGCGCGCATGTCGGTTCGAGGTGAGCCAGGAAGGCCCGCCCGCCCCTTCTACCTGCGTCCGTGTGTGAGCTTGAGATCGCGCATCTCAACGCCCCTCCCTCATCCCTCACAGGCAAACGACACTGCACGCGACAAGCGGAGTTCCGCGCGGAGGCGGAGGATGGCGCTGATCCTGATCCTGAACGCGTTGATCATGATGAGCGACGCACAGCAGAGGTGGTGGAGAACGAGGAGGAGGAGGAGGAGGAGAGCGACGACTACAATGAGCCCGTGCGGCGAAGGGCCGGCAAGACCATTCCCTCGGGCCTCGCAGCTTTCTTCGAGGAGTACGATGACGAGGACAGCACCGACAGCGACAACAACGACATGGGCAGCAACATAATAACAACATAACCACGCAAAGTGCGTAAGAGGTGCGATAAACGCGAGGCGAGTTGCGCGCGAGTTTTTTTGTGTTTCTTAAGAGAAACGTGTTGCGGATGTACTTGCATCACGACAAATTGCCACAAGTTTGACCAAAAGTTTGGGTGGTCCGCCACAAGAATCCCGCAAGAACGGCCGACAAGTTTGGGCAAGTCGGGTTTAAAGTATTGACCTGGCCCTACCTACACTAACCCAATACACAGACAGACACGCAAACCAACTTGCGCACTCAAACACCGGCGGAACATGCAGCGGAGGAGCAGACAAAAATGAACCACCAGCCCAACCACACGCCCTTAAACATCGCAAACCCCATTGACTCAGAGCATATAAAAGAAGCGACCAACGACCAATAGGCCTGCCTAGGCCCACAATCTGAACCGGGCCTAAGGTAGCGCACCTAGGCCGGACCCCAGAAACCAAAGAAAAAGGAAAGAAGAGGGGAAGGGGAGGAAGGGGAGCGCAGGGACGTAAGGGCGACGTCAGTGGAGAGGTAGTAGATACCGGATTCCTAGTAGGTGTTTGGCCCTGAACCTGAATCTTTAGATGTTTTTTTATGCGATAGTAGTAGTAGTAGATAGTAGAGCAGCGTAGTCCCCCTAGCCTCTAGCTCTAGGAGGAAACCCCCCCAGTCGCCAGGCACGCGGATCCCGAAAGTCGCCCTTGGTGCGGCCCCTTGCAGGCCATTTACATGTTTACATGTGCATGTACAATTTACAGCTGGCCTTGAAGTCTAGGTAGCACTTGTACAACGCAGCACAACCGCCCGCAATGAAGCGGCCGGGCGACGGCTACAATGCTCTCCCGGCCGCTCCTCCCCTCATTGACCCCAGGGCATACGGGCACGTCCTCTCATCTCATAGCTTGGAGGCACGCATCCCCAGCCGCGCGTTTAGACCATGCAAAGCGTGCAGTCCCCTCCGAGCACACTCACAAAACACAAGGCCAAACTCGCCGGCAGCGGTCGAGGACGCGTTGCCCTGCAGCGCTCGCGCAAAGATGCCATGGGCGATGGCGGCCTGTCGATGCCACACCAACACCTGGTATGCGCGGGATCAGACGCAAATGCCGGTCAGCACAGCGGCGAGTTGAGGGCAAGGATCAAGGGCAATGAAGGCTGAGAAGTGACTCGTCACGCCGTTCGCCACTCGGCCCTGACAATGGACCCACGGCCTGAGCCTCGCGTTTGCCGCAAGAAAGCTACGAGGCGGGAGTGCGGCGGGAGCTAGCCTCCTGAACGTGTGCGGGAGACGCGCCCGGGCCGCCAACGTGCTACGGCACCGGAGTCCATCAAACGACGCCAGCCAAGGCCACGGCGCGTCACGCAGACGCGCAAGGGAGTGGGGCGTGCCGCTGCGCGGCACTCACCGTGAAGAAATGCCACATGACCTCCTCCGCGGCGAATGCCCCTGCATCGCTGCGAGCCTCACGATACGCCTGGAGCATCTCGTCCTCGGTCGGTACACCAGCGGGCAACCCGCTGGCCTCTCCTGCACCGATATGCAAGCCTCCCATCGGCGAGCCGCACTCACCTCCATCACGAAAGCCTCCGATGGACGCGGGGGTGCGCCATGGGGAGGTCAAGTAGGCGAGATCTGCAAGGGGGTGGCCCAAGGTCGAGAGCTCCCAGTCGAGGACTGCGACCACATGGGGATCGGTCGGATGCAGGATCAGATTGCCGAGCCGGAAGTCGCCATGCACGATGGCACATGGCTCAGCCGACTTGACCGAGGGCTCGAGCTCCTCGAGCACGTCGAGCGCACGGCCAAGGCCTGAGTCAAGTGCGCCCATGTGTGTGGCCCCCTGCTCCATGGCAGTCAGTGCCGCCGCCACGCTGCTGCCACCGGCAGCCCCGGATCGGTCGCCCCCTCCACCACCGGCCGTCAGCCGCTCGGCGGCCTCCCTCACAAATAAATCTACTGCTCTGAACTGGCCGCCCCACACGCGCAGCTGACGGCGTGCGTAGCCGCCCTTCTTGCCGTGGCGTGCGAGGGGCCCGCTACGCACGTCAACACTATGTATCGCGGCGAGCACGCGCGCGGCGTCGAGGTAGACACGCCGCCTCTCCTCCGGTGTCGACTGCTCCATCCTCACGTCATGAATCACGCGCCCGTCGACGTGGTGCATGAGGTACCAGTCGACGCCAAGCACGGAGCGGTCGGTGCAGAGCCACTCTCGCCGCGTGTGCGCGACAGGCACCGCCGACTCCTGCAGCGCGAGAAGCACACGGTGCTCCCTCACTACGTCGTGAGCGGCCGGCAGTAGAGCGCCGTCCGGCTGTCGGCGCAGGACAACGGGGGGCCCACGCGCCGAGGTGAGGAGGTAGGTCGGGTTGGATTGGCCCTCATTGTACTGGCGCACAACGACCAGCTCTCCCCACTCAGCCAACCCGCGAGAAGAGAGCCAAGAGCCCACTGCAGCCACGTCGAGCGAGAGGCGCACCGCCGCCATCGCGCTGGGCCCTCTCTTGGGCCCACCCTCCACTTTTTTAATTTTTTACCACGAGGAACTCGATTCGTATCGATGTACATACTGTACTCCTACAATCGAGTACTACATAGACGGCAAAAAATAGACGAACGCGAACTCAATAACTCAATTCAAACTTTTTGACCGTTTGAACCAAGTCGACAAACTGAGACCTTTGGAGGGTCAAAAAACGAACAAGGTCAACTACCCACTACCACTACTTTACTCCCTTGGTAAACATAGTCAAAAGCCCTGTGAAGTTCACACTGTGAACGCGGCGCTCAACCAGACGAAACAACGAACCGCACCCCGCGGCTGCGCCGTGAACACACCCAACTCACGGCGCGCGACCATCAACACCCGTCAACTACATACTCACATTTGTACTCACCGCCCCCTCCCCCCCCCTCCACCTAAAAAAGGTGAACGCGCGTCCCTTTTTTTTTCGCCCACTCGTGTGGGAGACTTTTGTTTTTCCTCGCTCCCACTCCGTGCCGTCTAGACACCCAGAACCAGACTTCTCCCCCCCCGCCCCCCCCCCTTCAACTACAAAGTAAAAAGCCGGAGAAGGGAGAGGGGAGAGGGGAGAGGAGAGAGGAGAGAGGAGAGAGGAGAGGAGAGAGGAGAGAGGAGAGAGGAGAGAGGAGAGAGGAGAGAGGAGAGAGGAGAGAGGAGAGAGGAGAGAGGAGAGAGGAGAGAGGAGAGAGGAGAGAGGAGAGAGGAGAGAGGAGAGAGGAGAGAGGAGAGAGGAGAGAGGAGAGAGGAGAGAGGAGAGAGGAGAGAGGAGAGAGGAGAGAGGAGAGAGAGAGGAGAGAGGAGAGAGAGGAGAGAGGAGAGAGGAGAGAGGAGAGAGGAGAGAGGAGAGAGGAGAGAGGAGAGAGGAGAGAGGAGAGAGGAGAGAGGAGAGAGGAGAGAGGAGAGAGGAGAGAGGAGAGAGGAGAGAGGAGAGAGGAGAGAGGAGAGAGGAGAGAGGAGAAGAGAGAGAGAGGAGAGAGGAGAGAGGAGAGAGGAGAAGAGAGAGAGAGGAGAGTGAGGAGAGACCGAGAGTGAGGGGAGAGCGGAGAGAGGAGAGCGAGGGGATGTCGATGCGCGCGCTGCTGATGCTGGCGGTGATGGGCGGCGTGGAGGCGCTGCTGCTAGGGCCGATGGCGCGCAGCGGCCCGGGGCTGGCGGCGGGTGGAAGGGCTGGCTGTCTCCGCATGGAGATGTCCGAGGCCGTCGCCAAGGAGCGCATCCAGGCGATGGTCGAGGGGAACAAGATCTTCCTCTTCATGAAGGGCTCCAAGCTCTTTCCGCAGTGTGGCTTCTCCAACACGGCGGTGCAGATCCTCAATACGTGCGGCATCGAGTATGAGACATTCGACGTTCTCTCCGACAACGCCATCCGCGAGGGCGTCAAGCAGTACGAGCGCTCCCGGCCCACTCACGCTTGCCATCGGGCTCAACCCTGGGCTTCACTGGTGCTTTCTTGATCACACCTCGGTTGTTGCTGCGCCGTGCCTGTGCTGCCGAGTGGGCCGCGCTGACGCATGCTGCTTGGTTGCAGGTATTCGAACTGGCCGACGATCCCCCAGTGCTACATTGAGGGTGAGTTTGTTGGCGGCTGCGACCTGCTCATCGAGATGTATCAAAGTGGCGAGCTTCAAGAGATGGTGGAACGCGCGGCCGCCTCGTGAGTGAACCATCATTGCTTGCCAGGCACGTCCCGAGCACCAGGTCCTGCTCGGCGAGCCCAAGGCTGTGCCTCTGACTTGCAGCAACAGCAGCGCGCGGAGCATTACCGATCCGTTGCCAACGTATGTGGAACAAAGTGAGTACTAGCAATAGCCGTTAACCCACATTTGGTATGTCATGTACGAGGCGGCTCAACCAAGCACGATGACTGGTTCGAACCGATCTGACTGTGCTACACATATGCTTATCGTGGCTTTGCTGTGAGAGGCAGCGGACTCTCTATTCACGCCTCTAGGCGCGCTCAACTGCCATGCCCCATGCCAATGCCCAATTGCATGTGTAGCCTGTCACCACACAAGGAGATTCCCTCGCGGCTGCTAGCTGCTAGGAGGAGGGGCGGTTTTCCGAGACTGCTCATCATATGATACGGATGCGCTGGTGGCTCACACATCCACCAAAAGGGTTGCAATCTATTTTGTGCATAGGCGTGGTTTATGGTTTGTTTTTGCCCCATTTAGTCAGCATTCCGTTGCGACCCACGAAGTTTAAGACTCTTGAGTCTTGAACTAGTTGGAATTTTTTTTATTTTTGTTGACCGCGATGTGCCAGGGGCCCCTAGATGAGCGGGCCCAATTGTCTGGCTCCGGGTCCACACCCTCAAGTCCCTCAAGCTCTAGAAGGTGTTCAACGGCTGGCGGCATAGAGCGCGCATAGACCGCCGTGTCGTTGAGCCGTGAGATCTCCGGTCTAGTGGAGTTGGAGAAGTGAAAGGTCGAAGATGGCGTCAGTGGTCGTCTTCATCGTGACCAGGCTCCTGTGTGATAGGTGTGGCGGTTCCGGGGGTGGATTGCGTTGGCTGTTGGCTGTGTAGTTTGGTAGGGTGGGCGGGGCGGGGCTATCTATCTCGGGCGGGCGGCTAGCTGCTAGCTGTCTCTCCTGTTGTTTTTCTCTCATGGTCCAGTCCCGAGAAGTGAATTGTGCGTCTGGTGGAGAAGCTTTGTCAGGGATGTGTGCCCATGAGGGCCACCCGGCCTCGGGCCGCGCTGCCCCGGCAGCGCGGCCGTCGCTAAGGGCGGGAGGGGCCGCCGCGCCATAAAGCATGCCCGGTGGAGGAGTGGCTGCATCAGCCTGTCATTGGTGTGATGTGGTCTGCAGTCTGTATTCCCCCATGGGTGGGACCAGCATGGCAGCATGGCTGCCTTGTGTGGTGTGGCCGGGGCCACGGCCACGGGCCGTGTGGCGCGACCGGAGTCGCACGCACCTGCTCGGCCTCAGTGGGCGCACGCGGTCGCTTCGACAGCGACTACTCCATGGGGGCTGGGGGGCCGCCCTCGGCGGGGGGCCCGAAGGAGAGGAGAGGGGCGCCGGCGCGCTCCATGGTCCATGGCAACTGACTATGAAGTTAGTTGTAACGATGGTTCAAGAACAGCATGGCAACAAACATGAGAGAAGCACATCAGTCGCAAAAGCGGAGTGCACACAGCTAGGGCACTCATGACAAACAAGCCTATGCCCTTGCTGTATTGGACGTCAAGGAGGCAGACAACAACAAAATAAGATACTAGTAACAACCATTGCAGGTTAACAAAAGTCCAAAAAAAGTCTCGAGTTGTTGCCTCGTGGATGGATGAAACACTCGAAAAGAACACGAGGCATGGATTCTCCGCGCCTGTGGGCCTTAAGTGGATACGGCAAAACGATGGCCCTTGTCAGCGAGTTCAAAATGGGTCGCAAGAGAATGGTTAGAGCACGGTTCCTGAAAGTGCGCTCCGAAATGCAGAAATCTGAGAGCATGTCAATGTAATGTCGTCGATATACGGCGGAGCAATGCCGCGACGGCCCACGTTGCATTAACGTGACGACGCCGTTGCGCCAGGGCTGACACCCGTAGCGACCTGAAGCCGAAGGAATCTCCCTCATTTGACGGCGCGCCACGGCCTGAACGGCAACGTCTTAGTGGGTTCGAAAAAGAGTGGCCGGGAAGCTATCATTAAAATGGCGAGTCCCAAGTTTCATATGATCGGGATTTTTCTCAAAAGACACCTCGTTGGTCAACGATATGATGATTATACGAGAGGCGATGACGTTCCTGAGGTCGCGACCCCATTGCGGAGAGGCTAGCACCCGCAGCGATCGACGCCGATTTGGTGCCCTATGGTGGCCGGCCGGCAAATGCTCCTCAAAAACCTCCTAGTCGGTGGAGTGCTCGTGCGATGCCGGCGGCTCGGCGTTCCGCCAAGAGCTGCTGGTGCGCAGCCAAGAGCGTGCTTGAAATCTCACTCAGCTCGGCGCCTTTCTCGAAGACAAAGTCGACGCCGGGCACACGAGCTAGCCGCTGCACAACCTCTCCGGTCGAGCCGGTCAAGATGCACACCACACCCATGAAGTTGTTGCGCCTCAGCTCACGAGCGAGATCGCTGCCTTTAACGCGCATCCCACGGTGCGCTTGGACGTCGATAATCTCGTCGATGACGGCTATGTCGGCTTGCGGCAGGCGGTCGGGCTCAAGAGACCTGGAAGTGGGCGCGAGAAGAGGTGCGCCGGCTCAGGCGGGCTAGCGAGCCCATGTCGGGTGCGAGGCATCTACAACAACAAGACGACTGCTCTGAAAAGGGCGCGCCCGTCTTGGTTCGGAGTCGTGGCTATTTGCATGAAAATCTCATGGCGAGACCACATGCGTAGCGCCGGCTAGGCTGGTTGGGATCAGAGCATACATGTTGCGCCGGCCCATGACGAGCTCCACGTACGATTCGACCTCGGCAAGAGTCGCACCAATGCTGCCGCTGCGCTCGGCGTCAGCTTGCATGACGCGGAACAAAGTCTCCTACAATAGCAAAAATGCGAAGATGTGGTTGAGTGAGTAGCACATAGCTGAGGAAGCCACGAGGAAGCTCGGCTACCTGCATGCGCCGCAACGCAGGGACGTCATCAATGCCGATGCAGATGGGGGGTCTGCCTAGTACTGCCTGCAGCGTTGACTCGTTAATGAGAGTGTCAATCGGCTTCAGCGGGGCGTATGGCTTCTCCTTTGTACTGCCCGATGTAATGATCCTGGCGGAGTGCACTGAGGCCTGGGGTCCGATGCCGACAGCACGGGAATGCTGCGCGGGAGGCTTGTGTGCAACTTGCACCACTTGGTTGTTGGCGCCAGGGAGGCTGGACATATACTGTGGCGTAGATGCGGAGGTGGTGCCAGCGCCACCGCCGTCCAAAAGCGATGGTGCAGGGGCATTCAGCTCGTAGCGACACCTTGCACCACCCTCGCCTCGCCGATTACACGTGTCGTCTGGTCGAGCGGCTGGAATTTGCAAATGGACCGTTGTGACATCGACGTCTGCACTCAGCCAGGCTGCGCCACCAACGGATTCGGCGGCCAGTTTCACTGAGGAGAGGCCAACTCTATCACTAGATCGGTAGGGGCAGAGGGGGTCGAGTGTCAACAACGGCATTTTGTTGAGTGCGTGCCACGTGAGACCTCACGCCCTTCACCCTTGCCCAGCGGGCCAGACTCTAGATGATGGAAGTGCACGCACGAGCATGAAAGGGTTGGGCTGGCGCCGCAGCGGCTGGATGAGATGTGCAGATGCACACGTACTGATGGCACAATGTTTGCACAGAGGGTGGCGGCTGCACCTGACGTCATGACCAGGCGCCATGTGGTCTATCTTGAAATCGGGGGTGAAGGCAAGGGCGCATTCCTTGGATGTGAGGTGAGCCATGCCTGGACGGTTTACGTTGGTGATGCGCACGTGGAGCAACCCATTAGAGCCGAAGCCTTAACGTGGAGAGGGAGGCAATGGAGGGAGCCTTGAGCGAGGTGTGTGCTTGTGAGGTTCCAAGTAGTGGGTGATTGCGGCGCCCAGTGGCTCGATGTGGCTGGCACTGGCGGATTCCTCACTCGCCCGTGCTCGGGGCACCTCACCATGGACGGGCTCTATTCCGATGAAGTCTGCAGCCACCTTGATGGGCGAGCCGCGCCTTGAATGCTTCATAGCGTTGGACACGACCTCTAGCACTAGCAGCCGCACTATCCTGTTGTCAATAATGAGAATCTCAGGGGCGTTCACCTCGGAGCGAGGGCCCGCAATCCCCGTGAGGACGTCGCGGAGCCGCACGGTGCGCATGGACGTACGGTAGCGACCCGACTCGAGCTTTACAAACAATTGTCGGTGGTGACACCTGAGCGCGTTGGGGCCGAGCGAGAGCTCTCACGGACAGCGCGCAACGCAACTGAGGCAAATTATTTATGGGGAGGGCTCGTCAGGCGCGAAATCTGAGGTGCTAGCACAATCACACGCACAAGACTCGGGCCGCAGCCGACGCATAGCGACGGCTTGGGATCGGATGGCCGACGGCACACCATTTCGCTGCCTCATCGAGCATGCTCACGATTTGCGCGAGGAGCTCGCGCGCTAGACTAGTCATGATTGTTGTGCCGCTCGACCTCGGCAGCCTGGAGAGCTCGGAAAGCAGCGCGGAGGCACCGCCACACTGGCCCTTGATCATATGGTTCAAGCTCGAGTCGGCGAACCGCTTAGACTTGGCGATGTCTAGCCTCGTCTGCAGGACATTTTGGTGCGAATTCATCGCGAGGCCACATATGATGCCTGTCATGCCGCCGAGAAACGCGAGTAAGGGCTCGCGCCAGCCAATCCCCAAGATGGGTTTGATGGCGCGGACGACAATGTTCACTCCCATGGTGAGAATCCGCACCCGCGCCGGCATCCGGCGCATAGCCGCGATGATCTGAACGAGGAAGAGGGAGAAGCTTTCGCCGACAGGCTCAAGCGTGAAAGTGGTTGGTGGTGCCCTCGCCTCGGCGAAGAGCATGTGGTGGAGCGCGGCGATGTATACGGCCACAAGCTGCGGTCCGGGAATGAGCCGTCCGACCAGGCCCTTATGCCCACACCCTTTTTCGGGCGGGAGGAAAAGCCACGCGTAAAGGTCGAGCGCCCCGACAACGATGGCTCCAATGTGCTGCAGTCGGCCAAGGAGCAATTTGAGTAACGAGAGTAGGACGAGGACGAGAGAGAAGAAGAAGATGGCGAGCTCTCGCGCGGAGACGATGGCGATGTCACGGCCAAGCGAGCCGAGCAGCTTGCGCCCCAACCTTGTCAAGGAGCGGGGAGAGGCAGCATCGAGACCGAGAGGCCACTCGGGCCTGACCTCCATCTGATGGGGTCATTAGTGTGGTGAGAGAGGAAGGGAAGAGGGGAAGGGAGGGATGGAGGGGGGGGGGGGGGGGGGGATGGTGTGGGTGGATGGAGTGTGTGGTGGAGTCGGATTGTGATACTCGGGAGTGTGGTGGGAGTGGGAGTGTGGAGGGAGTGGGAGAGTGCTGGGAGTGGAAATGGGGAGAGAGTGTGTGTAGGGGGGGGGGTTGAGTGGGAGAGTGGGGGAAGTGGGAGAGGTGGGGGGAAGTGGGAGCGAGGTGGGAGTACGTGTGTGTGTGTGTGTGTGTGGGGGGGGGGGGGGGGGGGCAGTGAGGTGGGAGTTTCTAAAGGGGGGAAGGGGGGAGGGGAAGCGAGCCGCCATTCCGCCGGGGCACACACCCATTGGGCACGCGAGGGGTGGGTTAGGGGGCCTGAGGTGAGGTGGGAGGGGGAGGGGAGAGGGGGTTGTCCTTTTGGGGGTGGTAAAGAGAGAGGCGGGGGGCGGGAAGCCGGGGGGGCGGGGGGGAAGGGGGTGGGGGGTGCGAGGAAGGGAGGGAGTGTGACGCCGAGGACGAGAGAGCGGGGCACCTATGGGTTCGCCACTGCTCGCCCCCCTCCCTCTCTCTCTCTCTCTCCTCCACTTTTGCCTTTGGAGTACTTTAGTAAAATAGAGAAGAGTACTGAGTAGCAGTTCTCTCCCTCGCTCGCACAAGGTAGCAGGGCTCTCCCTTCTCCTCCCTTCTACCTTCTACGGGTGAATTAGAATACTAAATACTACTCTAGTGTTTGACTCTGAGCGCGAATTGTCAAATCTACTCCGAGTTAAGGGGAGGGGGTTTACCGTTGTCACCGTCGTTGTCGCGTGAGCGCGCTAGCTCAATGATGTTCCCCTTGCTTGGCCCTTGGTCTACACGTCTACACGTCTACATGAAAAAAAAATCTGACATCTGAAGATTCTGGGCTACTCGCCTACTAGGTCTAGGTTGCCCTGTCACTGCTGCGACACCGCCCTTACATCCCCTCCCTCCACCTCTTCCCTTTCCCCCCGTCGGCCCTTTTTCTTCGGTATCTGGTATCTGGGGTCCGACTCCGGTGCACTACCAACTACCAAGAGCCAGCAAGAGCCAAGTTCAGAGTTCAGAGTGTGGGTTCGGGGCAGGCCTGTTGGATGGCTTCTATTTGAGATTGCCGGGAATAGGTTTCGTTGAGTCTTCTACGGTCTACACGATACTGCTATCAATCACTGGGCCCCCATGGGTTGGGGCCAAAAAAATGTCAAACATGGTACCCCCGCCGAGAGGCCGAGAGGGGTTCACAGGTTCACACCTCTCTCGCACGCGACTGAGCGCACACGCTTCCAAGATGTCTACACCCAACACAAGGTTGGACCAAGGACATAAACCGAACAACTCTTCAAGATATAATTATTGTGAGTTGTTCCAACCCCTGACCCTGACCCCTGACCACTGACCAAGGCTAGGGCAGGGTTAAGCCCATTAACAAGTTAATGGCATTAACAACCAGTAATGGGCACCGTCTTGGCAGTTAACACCCAGGCCAAAACCCAACCTGTTATAATGTGCTGACTTTGAGCCATCCAGAAAACTCTAACCTGCCCATTAATGGGCAACTAATGGGTGGGCGGGTGGGCTTCGGGCGCTTGCGAGCCGCCAGAGGCCAGAGGCGCCGGCGCGCCGGCGCCGGGAGCGAGCGCGCTCCGCGCGCGCCATATAGATAGAGTATAGAGTATATATATATAAGCACACTCTATAGCTATACTCATCCCATTCACCATGAATACTCATCCGGAATTGACGAATTGGGCTGGCCCATAGGGCCTGAGGGCAATGAGGAAGGATGCATGCCGGCGGCAGGCGCGGCGGAGGAGACGACTTCAGAGGTGCTGACGGGCTGAAGCCCGTCAGCAGAGGAAGGCGGGCAGGCGGGCTTGAGCGAGGGCGAGGACGGCGGCGAAAGCGACATGGAACGAGCGGCGAAAGGCGAGGGTGAGTGTGAGGAGGGCTGTGGTGGCAGGGGCTGGCGAGGTGAGGAGGGATTGTAAGGTCTGAGTGTTACGAGAGCGAGAGCGACGAGAGCGAGAGCGACGACGGATGACGATTGACGACAGGACGACGGACAACGACACCCAGGAAAACACCCCGACTCTCGCCCCACGACTTTCTCACATAACTCGACTGAAATCAAACCCAAACACTCCGATCAGACAACAACGGACGACGATCAAAGGGCGATCTGTCGGCGATCTTGTCTGGAACGGGAATCGCACCATAACGGAATCGAGGGGCAATCCTGCTGCACAAGATTCCAAGAGACCTACCAAATAAGACGAAAGGAGTGCGATGTGCCTAAGGGGGAGATACGAAGAGGTCGCAAATTAAACCTGATTGCCCCCAGAAGCAGATAAAGAACCGCAGGGGAGATAGCAAATTAAACCTATCTGCGAGGCGCCTGGGAGGAAGAAAGGTGGGGAAACTTCCCTTCTCTTTCGAGAGAAAGAGAGAAGGCGCTCCACAACCCACGATCCCATGCATCCAAGCGAAGCTTTTGACCGAGAACGAGAACGAGAGAATTATAACGATAAATACCGAACGACGAAGAGAAGAGCGAAGCCTAACGAGTGTCGATTCGCGAATGCGACACCCCCCTGCTAGGATCGAGCGTCCCGCGAGGAAAGAAGAGAACCTAACGGACATCGGAGAGCTCCAAGCAAGCCACGAGAAAGGCAGAAGAGCAATCCTGAACGAGACCGAATGAGCCAAGAGCGAAGAGCGAATAAATCCGAAGAGCGAATGAAACAATAAATCGAGAAGTTACGAATTACGAACAACGAACAATCGAGGACCGATGAGAACGCGGAACGACAAGAATCGAGAATCGAGAGCGAGAAACGAAGAACGCGGAACGACGAGAATCGAGAATCGAAGAACGAGAAACGAAGAACGCGGAACGACGAGAATCGAGAATCGACGATGAATCGAAGAACGAGAAACGAAGAACGCGGAACGACGAGAATCGAGAATCGAGAATCGAAGAACGAACGACGAACGACGAACGACGAACTATAAGAATAGTGCGCGACGATCGAAGAGACAGGAAGTACCACACCCGTCCGGACGATAAGGTGTAGAATCGGCGGCCGGCGCGGCAACCTGGGGCAAATTGGATGGGGGGAGAGTGAGTGCGTAGCGTGTCGGCGAGTGCGTCGGCTTGAGATTCTAAAGTTGCATCATAAGCCGCGGCCCACGCCGCCTTTAAACGACAATGCACTTTCCAAGCGTACGAGCGAATTTCCTGAGGTAACTCGGGAGGTGGGCCAGTGTCAGGTGGATCAGAAAGCTGTGCAGGCAGGCGAAGCTCACGGCCATAGAGCAAGGCAGCAGGCGACATGCGGGTAATGCGATTAGCTGAAGCGCGCATGCTCATTAGAAAGAACGGGAGATGATCGACCCAATGACCGCCGCCTTCATCGGTAGCGCGAGCCATGTTGATCAATGTTTGCTGAGCTCGTTCGACCAGGCCCACGCTCTCGTGATGATGAGGTGTGCTCGGCCGCAAGTCGGTGCCGGTGCGCTCGAGGATGATCGAGGTGAGTTGACTAGCGAGATTGCTGCCGGAGTCCGAGCGAAGTTGCCTTGGTACTCCGTGCCGAGAAACGACGTACGACATGAAGGCGTGAAGAGCGTCGGCACTCGAGGGGTCGCCGTTGTGAGGGGCCGCCTCGATCCAACGAGTGAGCGAGTCTACGAAAACGAGGAGCTTGTCGAAGCCTCGAGAGCCCTTGATGAAGTCGTGCGTGGGAGCCATCGACACGACGTCGCAAAAGACGATGTCGAACGGATAGGCGCCGACCTGCGGTCCCTTTGGATCTGCGAGGTGACGGAAGGGAGGCTTAGCTAAGGTGCACTCGTGGCATTGGCGAACGTGCTCACAGACGTCTGCGTTCATGCCAGGCCAAAAATATCGGTCGCGTAAAAGGCGCGCCATTCGGTTGTCGCCGAGGTGGCACAGGTGGTCGTGAAAGGCTTCGAGGTAGGCGCGGCGCATCGTCTTCGGCACGTAGAGGCAGAGCTTCTCGCCGTCTCTCGTCGGCACTCGTCGATAGAGTAGTCCTGATCGCAACAGGCGCACGCCTGATGGCTTGCCAGGAGGCCACTGCCCTGCTGACCCACTCTCTCCCTGGCAGGCACG
>CM030941.1:577038-602038 GCA_018136815.1 Isochrysis galbana | reverse complement strand
TCCGTCCCGATTCATCTGTTAGATCAAGTGACAACTAGATATTTATACGTAGAGTGCATGTACACGTTGCCCCCGAGGAGCCAACTATCGGGGCCCCTAGGAGCCGAGATGGGAAACACACGGTTTCACCGTGTTTCAACAGTCAACAGAGGCCGCAAAAAGGTTTTTACCATGTTTGAAACTGGCTCCGTTGTAGCCGCCGTGTCCCTACGCGGGACGCATGACACGGCGCACAGTGCGTGCGTGCGTGCGTGCGTGCGTGCGCTGCTACTTCCTACTACTTCTACTTCTACTCAAAAAGCTACTGCCGTCTACCGTCACTTGTGCCTTGTGCCACGCTAGGTCCTAAGTAAGAGACTGAAATCGTGGGTTCGGTTTTTCTACGGTCCCGGTCCCCCCCCTCCCATGGGACCCCGAGAGACTTTTTATTTTCTCCCTTCCCCCGACCCCCCGCCTCCCCCCCCCTCCCCCCCCCAAAAAAAAGGGCGTGGCGAGGGTCAATGGTTCGTTTTTCTTCTTCAGCATGGCCTCTTTCCCTTTTCCAATTTGTTCTCGCTCTCAGAGTCCGGAGTTAGCAGGAGCACCTTCTCTGTATTGGAAATGGGAAAAGCATCGCAGACGCCGCGCCTTACGCTTACGCCTTATTGATACTAATGCTGATGAGTGCCATTTGGTGTTTTGTGACGGGGATGCGCCGAGCATGTGGATAGCGATTTTTAATTAGCGGCTCTGAGGCAAGACAAAAAAACTTGTATAATATTCGCGCCTCGCGCGTGGCTATGGGGAGAACTACTGTAGCCAGTAGCCACGCCCATATACCTTCCTCTCCCTCACTCCCGCCGTGCGGCAACTCCCCTCGTGCTCTACTTAGGGGCCCAGGTTGCGGGGGGGGGGGGGTTGGGTTGGGCGGGGTGCACCGGCCCCCAGTGGAATGTTCTCATCTTCCTGCTGTGCCGCTGGGTGGCCCGTCTCTTTTCCGCTGTGGCGTAGGTGGCTCTGAGTGAGGTAAGGCAAGGGCCTTGGCAAGGCGCGTGCAAAATGGGCCATTTCAAATGGAGAGGGATGCCGCCAAGCAAGGCACGAATGGCACTCACTCGCCCACGGCCGCACGGCCGCCCCGAAAAGCCGTGGGCGCCTTTGAACCATTGAACCCTCCTTCCCTCCTTTGGGATGCGGGGAGCTGGTAGCGATTGGACACTTTTCCACATGCCACATGCTACATGTTGGGTGGTGCCGATTGGACGCTTTTTCGATACGTTGGGTGGTGCCGATTGATCGCTCTCCCAAATGTTGGGCGGTGGTAAATGAACGCTTCGCCGCCAGACTGTCGGATCCAGAGTATTTCCACAATACTCTAGACGGATCCGATGGCTTGTGTGTCTTTTAACTTTAGGATGGGCATTGTGTTCTTGAGAAGTGATCGCCGTTTACTTCGAGACTCTTCGTTGTGGCTTCGTTTCGGTTGGCTGCATTCTTCTCCGGACTCGTTTCTTTGATTGTGGCGACTGTTTACCTGAGTTTTCGGAGTGTCCCTTTGTTGACTGGGCGGTTTTGTGAGTGATGTATGATCGTGGTTTGTGTCGCCATGTAGCGCGCGCGCTCCCTCTCTCTTTCTCAAGACTGTGCTCTATGCCCCTTGAGACTTGCCCCACGAACAAGCATTCGCTTGTTTCGACAGTTTGAAGACAATCCCCACTCACTTGCACGCTCTCGCCTCGCCTCGCCGCCCATTGCGCCGTGTGCGCTGTTTGTGTAATGGCAGTAGCGGTACTAACTCTAATACCTCTCATTGTGATTACTATTATTATTGGTGCCATCTTGTGCATGTTCAGCCGAATCGTTGTCAAGGCCCACGTGTGGGCTTTCCCCAGCAAGCAATAACAAGTAACAAGAGCATGTGCATGTGTGCCGAAATGATGCTTCGGTCATTTGGACATGCATTCTGAACCCACGAGCACTTGGATGATTCGACAGACTGCACGATCCATCAACTCAAAAGACAGGCAAGTTCCATCCAGGCACTTGTTGAGTCATTTCTCGTGCACGCTCAGGTCCGTAGTGCCTAATCAACACATCTCCTTGAGTGAGGATCCGGTACCGAGTGTGCGTCTTCCATGCAGCTAGCAATCTAATCGCATCTCCTACTGCGGGCCAGTTGAGCCCGATCGAGACGCATGGCCACGTGTCTGACGACTCATCGCCAGCTTCGCTGCGATCCTCCTCTGAGTGTGAAACAATGTCATGCCACCACCCAGGTGGCATGAAAAGAGCGTCTCCTTTCCGCAGCTCGACATACAATGCCTTGGGGTCGTCCTGCTTCTTCGGCGGGCTGGTGGCGATACGTTCCTGGGCCGAGAGCGCGGGAAATGTTGTAGCAGACGGAGCCATCTCGTCATGAACCGCGGGGGAATAGAGTCGCACTGACTTACGGCCGCTCACTTGGCACAGCAAAACATTGGGCAGATCATAGTGAAATGGAGAGCAAGAGCCACTCGTAGAGATCCACAGGGACCGCCGCGCCACATCACAACCACGTAACAACGCGGGAATTGGCACATCGTCCTGCAAATCGTCGGGCAATACATTGCCATGGCAATATAAAAACGGTGGAGACTTGCCAAGCTGTTCAAAAAAGCTTGCCGTGGGCATCATGTCGCTGGGGCACTCATGTGCACCGTCCTTCGGGAAATTCCCCGACTTGGAACGACTCACGCGGACCTGAGGCATCGCAGCACAAATGTCGCGGGTCTTCCATCTGCAGGCTGGCCAGGATGCGCACAATCCGCGGAACACTACGGGCTCGTCACCGAAGCTCTCAATGAGATCTGAAGGCCCTGCGACAGCCTCGCGAACTGCGCGTGCTCTGCGGCTGCGATGGTTCCGCCGACGCCAGGAGGTGCACGTGTGTCCAGCAGAGGCAGCCCCGGCCGGGCCGAGGGACGATGCGCCCGTGGGGACCAATTCTGACACCATCGGCCCGCTGCCCCCCACTCAGACCGAGCTCGGCACGCGCGCGCGGAGAGACGGAGCGAGCGCAGCCGACAGGCTTCCCTCCTCGGCCAGCAGCCCTTTCACACGCCACAGGCTGACTGGAGGCGATCTCTTTACTACTATAAGTATTTTTGCTTTACCTACCAACTGCGCTCGACGATCAAAGTCAAAGAGCGCACCAGGTGGGTCCACCAGAGATCGCCTATTAATTAAACTCTAGGCTTGGTATGAATGAACGGCTTTCACGCCAGCCGGTGGCATCCCTAGGTTCTGGGGGGTCGGCCCATGTGCACTACTTTGGGCCTAGCTAGCGTTGGGGAAGGGAGGGGCGGAGCGCCGCGCCCAAGGTCGCGTTCCGTCGAATACGAATATGGAATATGGGACATATCTTAAGTTGAGCCATCACAACTAAGTTTATCCTTAGTTCGCCCATGGGGGGGCACGAGCCCCCCCCTCTCTCCACTCCTCCCTGCCATGGGGGAGGAACCACCCATGCTCATGGCACGCCTGGTCAACTAAGTTTATACTTAGTTCGCCCATGGGGGGGCACGAGCCCCCCCCTCTCTCCACTCCTCCCCTGCCGTAGGGGAGGAACCACTCATGCTCCTGGCATGCCTGATGGCTTGCCAGGAGCACACTGCCATTCTGACCCATCCTCCTCCCCACAGGCTCGCCTGATTCGCGCGTCCTGGCCCCTCGTGGCCAGCCCATCGCTCCAACCTCCAACCCCTCCTCCCCCCCTGGTCGACAGGCAGACAGGTGCAGACTGGGGGCCCCAGAGGCGCAGGAGCGCCAGCGAGGGAGAGGCAGGGGAGGCCAGGGCCCAGCCCCAGCCTCCTCTGCCCCCTGAGCTGGCCTCCAGGTGCCTCCAGGGGCCGCTAGAGGGCAGCTGCAGGCCTGCCGCAGGCGGCGCAGGCGCGCCATCGCGCGTGCCGCAGGAGAGGGGAGAGAGAGCGCGGAGAAGGGGGTGGGCGGAGCGAGAGCTCCGCCCACCGAAAAATCGGTAAGTCTCGCGCCTTTTTATAGGATAAGTCGAGACAGAGTCCGCCGCCAGCCCGGGAGGCGTAGGAGGAAGGGGGAAGGGGGGAACGGATCACCGGGGGCCTGAGCTTGGGCTCCTCACTCACCAGCTGGCAGCCATTGCGAGGCCGACAGCCGGCGATCGGCCGACGCGGAACCTCCGCGTTTGTTATGGGGATTCGCCCGACGCCCGACATTCACCACTGCTTTGATTCACCCCCACGCGCGCGATCCTCCCATTCTCGATTCTCCGATTCTCCCAAAATAGACTTCCATGGGCCGGACAAGGCGGGGGAGTCACTCACCGACGCCATGGATTTTCGTGGGGGGGAGGGGTTTCGCCGGGGGGGGAGGGGGGGGATAGGGGGGGGGCGGGGCAGGTAAGAGGTAAGAGGTAAGTAAGGGGGGTCAGGGGGTCCCTGGGGCCTGGGGCCTAGGCCTGGGGAATGTCGCATTCATCTTAGATGATGCGATTTCCAGGCTCTTGTTTCCAGGTCCTTCGCCGTGCGGCCACACGGTGAAGCTCAGGTACATCTAGGTTGGTAGGGTTCGTCCCTAGCGACCTAGAATTCGAGTTCTCGTTTCGTTCCTTCTAGCCTGTCTGTCAGGTCTAGATTCCAAGTTTCCTCCTTTCGGGTAATCTTGACCCAAAGGAGCCAGGTCGCCTGTCGCTCGCTGCGCGCTTGTCTCAGGCTCTCGGGGTGCCTTCAGGATGCTTATTTAGCTTCTTGCAAGGCTTGTTGTTTCTTGTTGAGTTCCGGTTCTTTCTTGGGACTTGCTAACTTTCAACTACTTTTATAAGTAGGAGGCCAATGGGGGCCTCGCGCCCCCCTCTCTCCATCGCAGACACCCCCTCGGTGGGCCTGCACAACCAACCTCAGCCCCTGCCTGCTGGCAGGGGCTGAGCTGACATCAATCTGGCCCGGACCTTCGCCGAGCGCGCGCCGCGCGCCGCACGCACTCGCCTGCACTGGCCCTCGCTCGTACTGACCCCTGACCCCCCCCCTCACCACTGAGCCACAGACCACCGAGGCCGCCGGGAGGGCACCCAGGGCCAGCGAGGCGAGCGAGGGAGAGGCAGGAGAGGCCAGGGGCGCTGCCCCAGCCTCCACTGCCCCCTGAGCTGGCCCTGACTGGGGCCCCCCAGAAGGGGGCCATGGCGCGCGCCATGCAGCACACACCCGTAGGAGAACGAAGAGAGCGACGGGAAAAGAACGACAAAAAAACCACACGATCTGGCCCGAGAATAGGTAAGATAACCGCCCATTTACGGTATATCAACGGGAAGACACCCCGCGCGGCAGTCAAACACCGCGAAAGTGCGGCAGCGGACGAAGAAAGGCCGAAGGGCGGGGGCCGAGACCCCCCGGGGACACAATAAGTTAGTTCAAGAGGCGTTTTACGTTTGTCTGCCACAGGAACACCCAACATCAGGTCTGCCCCAGCCCGCCCCTTGCGCTTGGCCCGTCGTAGTGCACGCGGCCCCCCCCCCGATACCAAAGACAAAGGAATGAAGGGGGTAGTGTAAAGGGAGTGAGTGTTCTGGGGTATAGGCGATGGCGTGAGTCGGTACCGTGAGTGCGTGGTCTTTATAGCTAGCGGTAGTAGCCTGAATCTTCAGATGTTTTTTTTTGGGACTTGCTAACTTTCGTTGTCGTCCAGGCCTGTTCTTCGTAGGTTCTGCTTAGCCTGGTTAGGGTTTCGTTGTCATCCGGCGTTTGGCGTTCGTCTTGGCGTTCGGAAACTTCCTCTCACATTCCCTAGGTCCGCTACCCTTGGCTTGTAGGTCCTTGCTTCTTTCTTCTCGGTCAAGGTTTTGGCGAGCGAGTCGGTTGCTCTAGCCGCTCGAGATTTGAGGTTTAATTTGCCATCTCCCCTTGGAGATCGGTGAAGGTTCGCTTCCTAGGTGAGGGAATCTTTCCCCTTGATGCAAGTTACATGCAAGCCCTTGGCCCCTTTGGTGTTTCTTCCCCTTAGTTGCTATTCAGGGTCGTTCGTTAGAAGCGTCTAGAAGGTTCATGCTCAACGGCAAGATTTCCTCTGTCGTGAAGATATCTCGTCGCGATCTGTATCGCTCGAGATTTGAGGTTTAATTTGCCATCTCCCCTTGGAGATCGGTGAAGGTTCGCTTCCTAGGTGAGGGAATCTTTCCCCTTGATGCAAGTTACATGCAAGCCCTTGGCCCCTTTGGTGTTTCTTCCCCTTAGTTGCTATTCAGGGTCGTTCGTTAGAAGCGTCTAGAAGGTTCATGCTCAACGGCAAGATTTCCTCTGTCGTGAAGATATCTCGTCGCGATCTGTATCCAAAGTGATCGCCGTGGTCGCGCGACATGACGCTCCCCTTCGGACTCTCCGCTACGTGGGAAGTTACAACGGAGACACGCTCCGGCCGTCGCTGCGGAGTCTCTCTCTCTCTCTCGCTCTCTCTCTCCGTCTCTCGCGACGTGTTTGAGTTATCGGTGATTTGGGGTCGCGGTTGCTTGATAATTTGCTTGGTTTGGGTGAATGATTCCGGTGTGTTCGTGAGTCGGTGTATCCTGTTGTTCTCAGCTCCGTTGTCCGTCGTTGTTCGCTGCGTCGCTGCACTCTAGCAGCCTAGGCTCCCTCCCTGAGGGAAGAGTTCTTTGTAGGTCTAACAATCTCTTAAAACCCAACACACTAGGGCCGCTAGGAGCGCCTCGCCGCCCCACAGCCCTTCGTTCGCTGTTCGTTCCCCGTCCAGAGTCCAGACACCCAAATGGGGTTGCCCGACCCAGTCCAGAATTTCATTCACCCGACTCCCGGTGGGGAGGAGGGCCAAAGCGCCGCGCTAGCCGCCGGTGCTGCTCGCGACGGAGTGGCTCAGAGCCTCCGGCTCCGCTCGACTCGACAGGGAACTGGGGAATCCTTGGACACCCAGACACCCAGGCGCCAGGAGGGGTGGAAAATAGTGGTGAAAAAGCGTGAGTGACCGGCCTAGCGCTAGCGCTAGCGCTTCAAATACAACCAAATACATATGTATTTGGCCTCTGGCCAAATACGGTAAATACACGTATTTCCCATCTCCATCTACCATCTAGTCGTCTAGGTATGTGAATGTGAAGGCCTCCCCGCCAAAAAAAATCTCCCGAAGTGCCCCAGCCGATAGGAAAGCACCGGCAAATCACTTTTTAGGCATATACTAGGGTTAAGAACATTGTAGGGTTTCGACGGCGGGCGGGCTCTCGGTCAAGCCAGGGACTCCCTAGCCGCAGATCCATGATCCATAGGGCTGCAGGTATGTGTTGTAGTGTTGTAGTCCGCCAAAAAACAAAACTCTTCCATCTTTCCATTCAAACCTTCACGCCCCAACTCTGCCCTTCCATTTCTGTCTTTGGAGGACATAGAGTAGAGGCTTTTCCGGTCGTTTGGTCTTCTCTGCGTCTCGCTGCGCTTGTGCGATGGAGGTGCTGGGCCTGCCCCTTACTGCCCTGCCTTGTGACCTCGCTGGCTGTCTGGCCCGGTGGAGTGCTGAGTGGTCGCTCTTGGGCTCACTGAAAGTGCGCTCGCCTCTCACTCTCAGGAGGCCAAGTCCGACCTGGTCAGCGTGCTCTCTTCGCTCGAGGCGCACTGGCATGTGCTTGAGGCCGAGGTGATCGAAATCAACCGCGACATCGACTATTGCGAGCAGTGCCTACGCAAGTACGGAGAGTGGTTCAACTCACCTCTGCAGTACCTTAAGGTAAGCCTGCTCTCCAGCCACTCGCGCCCTACGTCAAGCCTTCTCCATCAAACCTGCTGTCCACATCCCACTCTGCACATGCTACCCTTTGTCGTGCACGCAGGAACTCAAACGCACAAAGAAAAACAAAATGTGTGCGGCTCGGCAATTGGCACGCACGCGCTCGGCATCTATCACGCAACTCATAATGGTGCAGTAGCCTGATCTCAGCACTGAACGTCGGCCTGAGACTTCTTCACATCTATGGGCTGTGTGGCAGGAAAGAAATCATTCGCACCATGGAGTCTTTCAACTCGAATTTGCAAGGAGGGAAAAAGCTGGTGAAAGCTTTGGAGAAACAGGCGGTACGCGCACTGAGCTGCAATCTTGCTGAAACCACCATCATGTCTTTGCCAGTCGAACTTGGGACATTTTCTCACCAACCCTACCACTTGCTCGTTGACAGCCTGTTAGTGTGTTGCATGCACCTGCTACTCCTGCGGCATTCACCTCGAATGTTGACGATGCTTCTTTCATGGTTGGCTCTGGATTCCGATCACATGTTATCAAACCAGTGGAACGATGAGGGTTGTGATGTTGTTTTGCAATTTTGTTGCCGATGTCTTTGCCCTGTCTGGTGCACCATACTCGACATTTCACATGGTTGGACATACCTCTGCTCAGTCTACGCTTATTTCACTTATAGGGTGCCTGCTTGCAAGGCCTTGGTCCCAGCTGCCGCCGACGACCGCAAGGAGAGGAGCCCGAGAGACTGTTGTAAGACAGAATCAGCCGCGACGGGAGGGTGACCTATAGTTGGCTAAAGATTATTCCCCCCCTCCGATTCCATTGTACTGTGTTGTTCTTTGGTGTTGTGCTTGTATTGTTTGTTGCTTGCAGGTTGCAGGTTAAAAAAAAACCCTTTTAATATTCTCGTCGCACACGTGGCACTGGAATTCACTTAAGTAGCCACGCCCATTTTCCTTCCCTCACCACCAACTAAGTTTATACTTAGACACGATGGAGCGCGCCGGCGCGACTCCCCTCTCCTTCGGGCCCCCCGCCGAGGGCGGCCCCCCTGCCCACATGGACCTGCCGCTGGCAAAGCGGCCGCGTCCGCCCTCAGAGGCCGAGCAGGTGCGCGCGACCCAGGTCGCGTCACACGGCCCGTGGCCTCGGCCACGGCACACACAGCAGCCATGCTGGCCCAAGTCGCGTTCCGTCAAAAGAGGGCCAGGTGATAGTTTTGTTTTCACTCAGAATGTTATGCTAGTACAGGCGCAAGGACGCCTGACGACGGCACTGCAGCGCCCCCAGGTGACGCGCTTGCTGCCCACCTCGCGAGCAGGCGAGCGCGCACACTAGATCGTCCGTTGGAGACTCCCACACCGCTCGAGGCGCCCATGGAGGTGCCCCAGGAGCACGCGAAGAAAGAGCCCGATGACGCATTGCACGGAGGAGCAGCCGCGGTGCCCGAGGATGACGCACCGCGCATCAGCAACGAGGAGACGGACGCACTGCCTGCACCGCGCATGGAGGCCAACAAGCAGGACGCACCGCGCAACGAGGATGACGCATTGCGTATGCAGAAGGAGGACGCACCGCGTATGGAGGAGCCGCGTATTGAGGAAAAAGGGGCACCGCGTATGGAGGAGCAGGATGCACTGCGTCGGGAGGAGCAAGACGCACCGCGTATTGAAGAGGAGGACGCACCGGGCACGGACGCACCGCGTGTAGAGGAGGGGGATGCATTGCGTGTGGAGGAGGAGGACGCACCGCGTATTGAAGAGGAGGAGGACGCACCGCGTATTGAAGAGGAGGACGCACCGGGCATGGACGCACAGCGTGTAGAGGAGGGCCACGCACACAACACTGACCACGGTCATCCCCGCCCACGCCTCACAGGACCAAGATTCAGACAATGAAAATGACATCAGCATAGGACCCGGCAAAAGCGCGGGACCGGATGGGATACCGGCGGAAGTATACAAGGTGCACGAAAAACTAGTAGCACCGATCCTAATAACGGAACTATACAACCAAACATTTGACACGGGCCTTATCCCGTACACCATGAGAGAAGGCGACATCATACTTCTATACAAAAAGGGAGACGCGCGCGACCCTAGAAACTACAGGCCCATAACGCTATTACAAAGTGACTATAAAATCCTAGCGAAAATACTAACCAATAGACTTAGCAAAGTAATAGGTAACATTATCTCGGAAAATCAACTAGGCTTCGTGCCCAGAAGACTGATAAGCGAAGCCACACACCTTCTGCAACTTACGAGGGCATACCTCGACGAGACCGGAGAACCGGGCCTACTCCTAGCACTCGATTGGGAGAAAGCTTTCGACAGAGTCTGCTGGGAATTCTACCACTTGGCGCTCCGCCCGCTCAACTTCGGGCCGGACTTTCAACAGCTAGCCAAAGCGCTCACGAGCGAAGGGGCGAGACGGCGAGACCGATCCTCACGATCAAGATCAACGGTGGCCGAAGCTACCCCTTCACAATAGGAAGCGGGATGCCCCAGGGGTGCCCACTTTCACCGCTCACCTTCCTTCTCACGACCGAAGCGCTCACCCGCGCGATAAACGGAGACCCCGACATACAGGGGGTGGATCTCAACGGATAATCCCTAAAGATCAGCCAGTTCGCAGACGACACGGCGATCATCAGGAGGGACTACGCGAGCCTAAAAAGAGCATTAGTTTGGGTACAAGCGCACGAAAGAGCCACGGGGGGCAGAACGAACGAGGCTAAGTTCCAAGGCATTCGAATGGGTTCACATAGACGCCAAAAACCGCCATGGGACATACGCAAATACAACTGGATCGCAAACGACCAGTATCTAACGATACTAGGCATCCCATTAGGAGCCCCGGAAGCCCTAAAACCCTTTTGGAGAAAACTAGCGGAGCAAATAGATGCCAAAGCGGCACGTCTGGCACCGATAGCGCGACACATGACCATTTTCGGCAGAACCAACATAGTGAACTTTATCGTCTATGGCACGCCGCGATACTGGGTGCAAACCTTGGCGGCCCCCAAATGGTTCCACGGTAGAGTCCAAAGAGCAGCGGACAAAATCCTATGGGAGAGCCCCCACACCGGTAGGACCACTAGATGGGTGAAATACCCGCACTACCCCACACACGACAAAGACAGCGCGACACGCACGATGGGGACCGGCCTCCTCCATTGGACGGCGCACGTGAGAGCCCTCCAAGCGAAATGGATACTAAACTATTTGAACGCGAGAAAAGCTATATGGAAACACGCGCTCGACGCGTGGTTCTGTCGGACCGGGCTAGGTCGAGGAGCCGTCTTCTCTACGGTCCCCCCAAAGATGCTCACGCGCAGCATCAGAGGCAACCCGGCGCTTCCGGCTTTCTGGAAGGACGCCCTGACGAACTTCAGAACACTAGAGATAAGCCGCCCGCACCTCTCCAGAGAAGGAGCGCTTTCACAGCCGCTATGGCACAACCGCCACGACTCCCCGCCGATCACTCGCCCCGCGTGGATCGGCCTTTGGGAATCCCTCCACACACATGTCGCGCACAACGTCTACAAGGACGAAAACTTCACCGAACCTTACACCCAAGAGGAATGCGCACGATACGTAGAACACCTCCCCGAGACATTCTTCCACGCGGGGACCAAGGTGAACAAAAAGGAGTTCTTAAGCTCGTGGGAATGCGTTGTGCGACACGCCTCGCGACTCCTGGAGAGGGCACAGGCGGACCCGCCGCCGACCGCGACCCCCTCTGAAATACAACCGAAACAAACAAACGACGCGGCTCCGCCGGAGAACGAATCAAGGGAAGTCAAGGTGTCCGAAGACAACACGTATATCACTAGAATGAACAATATTTGGATATACACGAACACCAACTATCTAGGAGAAGCCACAGACACCACCGAGGTAGCGAAACCGGGAGAGGAGACACTATACCACGCACCGGCCAAATGGGAGAACGGGCTAAAAGGCCCAAAGCACTTAGAATACCCGCTAGCGGAGGAGTACCCACTAGACGGA
Source organism: Isochrysis galbana (assembly GCA_018136815.1). Taxonomy (NCBI): domain Eukaryota; phylum Haptophyta; order Isochrysidales; family Isochrysidaceae; genus Isochrysis; species Isochrysis galbana. The sequence continues at coordinate 590,306 of CM030941.1, read as the reverse complement.
AAAAAACAACTAGACCAGATCACCGTATCAGACATAACGCGAGAATACCTTAAAAATGGCCTTGGAGCCAAGCCCCAGCCAGCCCGAGAAGCGTGGGCACGGAAACTCGAACTGACCCAAGGGGAGTGGACGAGCGTGGCAAAACTCTACACCCTCCCCCTGCTCAAACACGCGGACAAACAACCCCATTTCAAACACATCACCCATAGAAGGATAGGCACGCGCAACCGGTTCGCCGCGGCGCCCACCACGAGGTGCAGACTATGCGGGAAATACCGCGAAAACTCGACGCACCTGGCCAGATGCCCCTCCACGCAACAAATATTCCAAGCCGTAGAAGCTGTGGCAGGGTACACGCCGGAAAGGAACAGAACAACGGCCCAGAAAATCAAGGATAGGCTGTTCGCATACCCGAGTACACCGACACCGGACAGCCTCAAAGCCCTCTACCTTATATCATGGCGATATATAATAAGCGACTTCTACAGAGTAGAGTTCGACAACTACACCTTCCACCACGTGCCGGTCATTGAGAGGACCCTTGTCAGATTCACGACCCTAGCCAGAGGCCTTGAACCCCCGGACAGGACCTCGACCGCACGCACCAGTAAAGCCTCCCAAGGGAGAAAACCGAAGCTTAAGTCCCCGTGCGAACTTTGCGCCCCTGTCTTTACGATTAACGACAAAGGCACCCTAATGCTGGGCACAAATCTGACCGCGGTAGCACGAGCGCTCAATATGGCTGATAGACTTGCTTAATCGCACGCAGACCACCGCCGCGACTCACCCTTCTACTCGTCCCCAGCCCTCAGACCCGATGAGACACACCCACTCGCCACCTTAACTCGAAACGGACAACGCTTAAACCGGTAGCCCGATGGCACAGGAGGAAGTGGAGGGAAAACCTATCGGGGATCGGAACACGCCGCCTGCTGCAGGAAACCCCACACACCCAGCCCCTAGGTAGCGCACGAGGGACGGGCCGCAAGGCAGGTGGAGGGGGGGCGAAGGCAGCGGACGTGGCTGCATAATTAAGATGCAGAGTCGCGCGCGCGGCGAGAATATTAAGAAGTTTTTTTTTCTTTTTTTTGTTGACCGGCCGGGCTTGTGCCTCGCGCTTACGCGCGGAGGCAGTGCCTCGGCTTTGTAGGGGCCCAGCCCGGAAGCTTTCCCTATGGGAGTTGGAGTTGGGGCCCCGAGGCTCTTGCTGTCTACTATTCGGGCTGTCCATGTTGGGTTGTTGTGCGGCGTGCGGATTGTGGATTGTGCTTGCATGGCTGGGACGGTGTGTCCTGTGGTGCTCCGGGCGCGGCTCGCGCTGTGGCTCTCGTATACCTGAATAGGCGTGGTCTTTGCTGGCGGGCGGTGCGGCTGCGGGGCGTCGGTCGCTGAGCCTTGGTCGCCCGCCGCGGCGGGGTGGGCGGGGAGCGAGGAGGGGAGCGTGGCGCGCTCCATGTCCGTATCGTTATAATGATAGTTGTGGAAGTGAATGATAGCTCATGAATTTGAAGGAGGGGGGGGGGCACCAAAAATGTACCTGAGGTCCCAGCCTCTCGGGGGGGGGGGGAGAGAGAGAGAGAGAGATTCGCCAAGTTTCTCAAGAAAAAATCGGTGAGCAGGAGTGACACTTAGTCTTTGTCTACCCTTCCCCACCCCTACCGCCTTGCGGAGCTACCCGCATTCATATCTCGACACGGCTATCTTCGGGATCCGGGAACTACACAAACGAGCCCATGTTGCATGCACAAGTGCATATGTGCAATTGTGCGAGCTCGCCGGAGCGCTCGGCTGGGCCGCTAGCAGCTCTTCGGATTCATAGCACCCATGGCACGTGAGGATGCCTTGGTAGAACGGGCTTTCGGGGTAACTTATCTTTAGTTGCCTTATGCCCCCATGAGGGGATGCAGTAACGGCTACAGCTGCGTGGGTCCGAGTTTCAGACCAATGCATGCACGCTCGGTTGCCGAGGAAAGTGTCCGAGATTCAGCAAATCAGCCTGGAAAGAGTGCGCAAAAGGCGCGGCAAATCAGCTGGATAGGTGAAGTCTAATGTCCTGAATGGTCCGTCAGCGGGAATGACATCTATTGTGAATCGATCGTCCTTTTAATCGAGTCTCGGACGAGGATTCACACCGCCAAGTGCAGCTACGTGAGCCAAGCAATTTTCGGAGAGGTTCTCTGGGCTAATCATCCAGCCAGACTCGGTGAGCTTGGTAGGCAAGTACTTCCCATACCCACCTTCCAAAACGGATACAACCTACAAATTGCGAGGGCCGGGATGGGTGTCGGTTAAAAATGCGATCTTGGCCTAGAGAGTGGTGGGGCACGCTTGGTCGTCATTGACCAGCTGATAAAGCACGGGCTCCGCAATGGCGATGGCAATGCACGCCGTGGTAGATGGAATGAAGCTCAATGGGCAGTCGAAGGCTGAAGAGCAAGACGGCGGCAGGCGTGCTGGCTGAATATCTTACCCGGCCTGGGCAACAGATGGCGGCTACTGCCATGACTTGTTCAGTCATCCACTCGAAGTCGGCAGGAGTCAGGTCAAGACCTTGGTGGTACCTATACGTATGAAGTGAACGGCTGGCATAAAGATGGGCCTGTCCACCTTTCGAAAAATGTGCGCGCTTAGCTGGATGTGCTTCATGATGTCTGTTCACAATTGCAAGAGCACCCCTCCCCTCTCTCCCTTTACGATCCCGCGCTCACGCTGGGCAGCCAGCTCGAAAAGATGCTGCGCACTTCTCCGCCGAGTCGAGCTTTGAATTGCCAATATCCCCAAGTCCGCCATCGAAGCCGGAAGAAAGCAAAATCAGATCCGGAGAGTACGCACGCAAGGCAGGAATGATTCTCTGGGCAAAGGCAGCCCGCCACTCAAGGCGACCACATGCGGGAGCAGCGCCACTACCACGCGGCGAGGTGCCTATCGTGCCACTAAAGCTGACGCCGCTGACTCCGTTGCCTCCGCTCGCGCCGTTGCTGCCTTGGCCTGAAGCGCCCCCGACCGATGTCGAAGCAGCACCATCGGGCGAACGTGCAGTGCCGGCACGCGACCCGGCGCGCACGGCGGAGCTTTGAGAAGACCTCCTCCAGAGCGGCGTGATGGGTACATTCACTATGTTGGAGCGCACGTGGTCATGCGAGCCACTTGAGGGATAGAAGGCCGTTATATTTTCATCGCCTGCGGGTAACGCGCACAGCGGCCATGTCAGACGCCCCCAGATAACGACATGGCATTATGGTCATAGTGACGTAAGCGGGAATGTGCGGTCGAGGTAAGTGAGCACGGCTGAAGGCACGACATGCTGGATAGACGATTCTTTCATAAGATGGATGGGCTGCACTACCTGGGTCATAGAGATGGATCGATGCAAAGAAGAGCGAATCCGGAGGGAGGGACTTGCAGAGATGCCGCACGATTTCTTCCGTGCCATCCCCGTGGTGCACATCGAAGTCAACGACGGCCACGCGACGTGGGGGCGACATGGGCGGTCCACCAGTCGCCGGGGTGGGATGTACATTCGATGGGGTAGTAGAGCTTGCCAACGGAGCAGAGGACGGCGAGATTGGTGTACTAACAGTCGCGGGCGCTAAGCGCGGCATGGGCGAAGACGGCGTTGGTAGCTTGGCGAGCGGCGGCGGCGCCAACCCCGATGGAGGCCGCAAGGCGGGAGATCCATGCGGAAGCTTGCGAATGCCCTGCAAAGCGTGCATCGCACCGACCTATCACGCATTCATGAGGGAAAACTCAATGATGATCCAACCTTGAGTAGAATCGTGGGAGTCATCCGCGCAAGGGCGGCGAGGCGATCGCGACCGTGGCTCAATCTACAAGGGCGCGCGGGCATCTGGATGGCTGGTGGCGGGCACCATCACGGAGTTAAATACGCAGAAGCCACATGAGACAGTTCCTTCGCGCAAGCCTCGCCAGCCGGCGTGGTGCCCCGGTGGGCGTACAATGCACACGGCGTTGTAACAAGAACGACTCAGCACCTACCGATCGCAGGGATATGGGTCGACGGCGATAAGAGCTCCGTAGCGGTGCAGGGGCTTGACGAGCCCGGGCGGCAATCTGTGAAGCTCACCTGCTCAACTGCGTGCAATACGGCTCCGGCAGCACGCCGAGCGGCGGCGTGCGTCCCAGCCGAGAAGCGAGTGTCCGACGTGGCCCCGTCCTTGAGCATGGAGGGATCGGCGCCATGGGAACGTTGGACCAAAGGAGTGAAGGGGACTGGCGAAGTTGGTGGGCCCTCAAGCATCCGACGAGCCATGGACTCAATGAGGGAGACGTAGGATGGGTCGTGCGCGCGGCTGAAAAAGCATGGGCAAAGAGGGGATAGATGAGAGTAAGAAACGGGTCTGGCTCGAGGGGACATTGAAACGGCTGATTTGACTAGGTTGGCAACGTGCAGGGTCGAGCAGTGGTTAACTTCTGAAAGCCTCACTGTGCGAGGACAGCAAGACGATGCAACAAGTGTTGCAGCCCGCTAGACGAACGAAAGAGAACCATGGATTACATGGCAACTACACGCTCGCAAGGGCTGAGCAACAGGGCGAGCTCACCGGAGTGCGACAAGCGAGACCGGCGGGAAGTCTGAGGTCGGTCTAATCTCGTATGCAGGTACGTCATGCAGCACGTGGCTCCGCCCGCCGCGCTCAAGAGGAAGCGGAGGGGCTAGTAAAGCGCCATCAGCCGAAGCAGAACGGCTGGAGGAGCGGCTGGCGGCAGCACGTCCAGAGGACGTTGGAGGTTTACTTGAGGGTGGTGCAAATGGGAGCAGCTTGCACATGATGCACTCGACTCGCCGGGGGTGCTCCTGCAACAGCACGCCGTGTGACGAAAGTTCGGCATGCCTGGTGTGGTTACTTCGGCACTCCAACACATCTGATGGTTGCGTGCCGGATGGTCCATCTTTGCGCAGGTCCTTCGGGTAAGAGCAAGATGGACGAGTGAGCGTGTTTGCCTACTTGCGCACCTGATGCATGTCTCCCGTAAAGTGGGTGAGGCAGTCGGCGTGGTGTAGAACGAGAAGTCGTGCGGAAGGAAAGAGGTCGAGCAACAGCCGTCGCACCTGGCATGCAACAAGCGAAGTGGAAGCAACGGCCGGATGTTTCATGTGAGAGCATTCAGACATCTGTGAGAATGGGGCAACGCACGGTGTTGCCAAGTAATCTCACCTTGGTCCGCACGGGCCTGTTGACCCTGTTCTCCAGCTTGCCGGCCACATCGAGGCACGTCTCGCTCCAGGAGTTGCGCTCGAGCACGGCATCGCATCCTCCAAGCTCGGCGAGACAACGAGCCGTCTCGAGCCGCCCAAGGCGACATGCACGGTGGAGGGGGGTCTCACCCTCCTTGGAATGAGCAGCAGGGTTGGCGCCTTGGCCGAGGGGAGGGGTGGCAACGTGAGCTCGCGTTGGCTCGGCGGGAATGGAGCGTGAGACGCGTCCGTTTGGGCAGCCATTTCTGCAGAGGGTTGCAAAGCATGACGGCGAAGAGCACTGGCTTTGCAGCAGCAAGTATAAACTCATCAGCAGTAGCCATTGTGCGTGCGCACCTGCATCAAGCAACATTTTCAGGACGTCGAGATGTCCGCACGCGGCGGCCCAATGCAGGCAGGTGTACCCGGAGTTGTCCGCGGCATCGACCTCGACGCTGTGGCGCAGCAGCAATGCGACGAGCTCCCGGCGTGTGTCCGCGCTGGGCAGCGCAGCGGCGTTGTGCAGCGGCGTCCACCCGTGCTCGTCCCGCTCGAGCCCATGCGCCGCGTTGGACTCGAGCGCGGCAGTTGCAGCCGAGAGATCGGCGGCACTGACCGCGCGGTGGAGCTCTGTGCGCTGAACGGAGCGCACGTTGGCCGGCGTGGCAGGCATGGGAAGATGGGGCGGCTCTTCCGACCCGACCGCCGAGACGTCGACGGTGAGCGTTGGCGGCAGCCGTGGCCGCTTGGCGGCGAGCTGGGCGTCTAGGAGCGCAAGCGCGTGCTCGCTCCCGCTCCGTTTGCTGCTACTGCACGCCGCAGCCGCCGCCTCGTCCGCCACGACGGGGAGGCAGTGGCTCTCGGGCACCGAGCCCATCGTACAGGGAGGAAGAGAGGGGAGAGGGGGGGGAGAGGGAAGGGGGGGTGGAGGGAGAGCGAGGGAGAGAGCGAGAGAGAGCGAGAGAGAGAGAGAGAGAGGGGGGGGGGGGGGGGGGGGGGGGGAGGGAGGGAGGGAGAGAGAGAGAGAGAGAGAGAGAGAGAGGGAGAGAGAGAGAGAGGGGGAGGGAGGGAGGGAGGGAGGGAAGGGAGAGCGGGGGAGAGGGGGGGAGGGGGGGACGGCGAGGAGGGAGAAGACGTAGGAGCAAGGGAAGGAAAGAGGGAGGAGAGGCCAGAGGAGGAGGAGGAGAGGACGGCGAAGAGATGCAGCCAGCAGCGAGCAAAGAGAGGAGAGGAGAGGACAGTGAGGCGGCCGGAATGTCTCAAGATGTCCCGCTGCCAGTTCCTTAATCTATGGTCGGGTTCACGTAATCGAACCACCGTGCTTCCTGGTCGAGTTCGTTTACTTTCAACGAGGCATGCGTCTCCTCCTTCCCTCCCTCCCTCTCTCTCTCTCTCTCTCTCTCTCTCTCTCTCTCTTACAACATCGCGATCTCCCGCGACCGCTCCAAACGTTCGTTCGCTCGTCTGTTCGTTCACACGCGTCAAAAAAAGCCAACAGACGAACCTGGTTGTATAGGGAGTCCTTCCCTCCAGTAACTAACGCTAGAGTATAGAGTATTGTACTGGAGGGCCAGTTCTCTCTCTTCTGTGAAAGACGGCACATTTCAATACAATACTCAACATCATCAAAGAAAGACAGACGCACCTGAAAGTGGAAGAGGAGCAGACTTCTTCCGCGATCCGGCGTAGAGTTGCGGTGGAGAGCTCTTTACACGTAGGTGGTAAAAAACATTCGCGTGTTCACTTTTCTAGGGGAGGGTGAGTGTGTAAAGTAGTGACGGATGTTCATTGTCGCGCGCTTTGAGTTGGGTGTGTTCGCGGCGCAGCCAATTAGAGAACGCAGAGGCATAGAATTATGACGATAAATACCGAACGATGAAAGAGAAGCCTAACGAGTGTCGACTCGCGAATGCGACACTCGTGCTTGCGCTCGAGGCCAATGCCATGGCGTTGAAGGGACCCAGCCTTGCGGCTTTCCCTATGGGATGAGGGGTCTTGAGGCCCCAACCGTTCTTGCTCCTGTGTGTGTTGGCTGTGCTGTTGTGTGTGCTGCGGTATGTGTGTGGGTAATGATGTTGGGCTGCTTGTTGCTATGTGCGCATGACGCATGAAGGGCGGTGGCTCGCGGCTACTTGGTACTTGGACAGGCGTGGTCCCTCGGTGAGGGCGCTGTGGGTGCGCGGCGTCGGCCATCACTTGGTCGGCCGGCGCGGCGGGGGGGGCGGAGAGAGAGGAGGGGAACGTGGCGCGCTCCATCCATGACCCTATCGTTTTAACGATAGTGAAGAGTCTGGGCAAATGAGGTGGCTGCCCCCCCTGCATGTCAAGTGGCGAAGTGGCGGCGCAGGGGGGCATGTGGTTCTCACCCCCCACGAGGGGAGTCGAGAGAGTGGGGGGGGCGCGAGGCCCCCCTCCATGGCGACCAATCACAAGATTATTTGTACCGAATCCGTTCTAGTGGTTATCCTACTGGCCGCTGGCCGTGTTTCTAGTCGCAACTGCGACACCGCTAGGCCGGGGTCCGCTAGCTCTCCTGGGGCGTCAAACCATGACCAACCTACTATCGCCACAAGCCCCGGTCAACTCCACCTGCGAACGACGATCAACGACAAGCCGGAAGCTCACGTGCCCCCCATCCATGTACGCTAGGCGTAATAGGCGCTAGAGACATGAACGCACAAATACAGCACGAGTAGCCAAGGCGCGACCCTAGTACCTTATTGTCGGCGACGCCACGCAGATGTGGTAGTTGTGCCTCTTAGTCGTCGTTGCTACTGCTATTACTGCTCTCGTCCACCGCAAGGCTTTGAAACCGCGCCCCAGCAACGCACCGTTCGCGTCGTGGTGCCACCTTCTTCTGGGCATGCTTCTGCGCATGCAAACGTTTGACCCGCGGCGCATTGTGCTTGTGCACGCTGCAAGCAGGCCGTCGCCCCAACAGATCATCGCTGGGCTCAATGGCGCACCGGAGCACCGCGGCGCCCACGAGCTGCGAGATCCGCTTGAGAGGCGGTGCTCGCATGGCGCCAGGAGCAGGTGGCAGCTGCAGCCGGACCTGGGGCAGCGTGCAGTCGCTACCGAGCTGGTGCATCTCGATTCCGCGCTCAAGCAAATAGTGGGCAAGCGCATCGAGTGAGACGGCCGATGCTAGCGGCAGTTGCATCGACACGCTATGGATGGGCGCGCCGGCGTACGGCACGTATTCGACCAAGACGAAGTGCGAGGGCGAGAGTGCGCTGCCAAGGCTAGGCGGAACAGGCACGCTAACCGCGTCGTCTGCTCCGTCCGTGTCGCTGTCCGAGTTTTCGCGCACAATCGCCAAAGCGCCACGTGGTTTTCGCGTTCGCTTGCTGCTTTCTTCCCGGCGAATCGAGGAGCGGCCCGCTCGCCGGCCAAACTTGGTGAGGTTGATTAAGCTATCCATGGTGCCCTTGCCCAAACGCTGGCTATTACGGTCGCCCTCACGGCCGCGAGATCCATTCGCCGCATGAGGCGACTCTGCCTCGAGCTCCTCCTCATCAATCACAAACGCGTCATCTGGTGCTGCCCGTAACACAGGCCCACGAACTTTGCCGCCCGTATGTGGGCTGTCCCGAGCGCGTCCTCGTCGGCGCGTGCCTTTATCTAGGTTGTGCTCGCGCCATCTTGACCGCGAGTAGCTACCGCATAACCTAATGCCGCAACAGCGGCGCAAGAGGAAGAAAAGAAGCCATGGGAGTAGGACGAGGCCTAGGCCGCCAACAAAAAGCTGGCCGTCAGACATCTGCTCAACGCTAGACACGAGACCGGTGCCATCAAGTTGAGCGAACGAGTGTTCGACGACGGTGAAGATAGATCGGGGGTGCAGGTTCGCGGACGGGGGCGGCCCCGGCGCATCCACGGGCGGCGGGGTGGGGATTGCTGGAAAGTCCGTGTGTGGAGGGGGCGTCGCACCCGGCGGATCCGACATTGGCAACGTTGAGGGTGGCCCAGGCGCGGGTGGTGGCGGCGTCTGCCATCTCCACGGGGGGGGAGATGGCAATATGGCCGACGCGGCGAGGTCATCTGAATCGTCGGATTCTACCGGGCGTAAGACTATTGTGACCCAGGGAGGCGAGGGCACCGGAGGTGGAGGCGCGACGATAGGCGCAAGTGGCAGCCGCATGGTCGGGGGTGCCGCTGACTCAAAGGGCGGAGGTGGAGACGCAGTTGGACTGGGATTCCCTGCAGCTGCCTTGCCGCTCGCAGTGCCTCCCGCCTGATGGGCTTGCTCTGACGCCATCTGCAACGCAAGTTGCTGCAGCAGCTGCTGGCGTATCCGTTGCAATTCCATGACCATCTCAGTCGGCACCGGCTCAAAAGCGGGCACGTAGCTGAAATACTTCAGACCGAGCTCCGCCGCCCCCAAGAAAGTTGAAGGCACATTGTTAGGACGGATGATGACTTTGATGAACATTGGTTCCCACGGTACAGTTACGCCTACGCGAGGCTCGAGAGCGGATGGACGCAGATGGATGAGCGGCTGCACACACTGCATTTTGGAGGTGCTACTGCAAGGGCCATCGCACCTGCTTGCCCTCTAACCTGATGTACAAGTGTATCATCAATAATAAAGTCGATCCCCTCGGGCCGCCAACGCACGACGTAGCTGTGAAAGCTTGCGGATAGGTCGATGTTGACCTTGCGCACTGTGCGATGCATCCCGTCGTCGTACCAGTACGACATGTGCACTTCGCGACCGTCGCGCGCAGGGAAGCACCTGCACGTGAAAGGCAAGAAATAGTGTGAGGCCGAGCGCCAGGGCGAAAAAGTGCAGATACTCCCAGACAAGGTCGCCGTCGAAGTCTTTCACTGCCGCACCATGCGATTTCGTTGTGCGGCAAGCCTCCGTGGACGAAGATGGCCAGGCATGAGAAGACATTGGACGGCGTACGGGTGCCGTCGGGAGCATGGCCGATCTGTGCGACCCACGTGAAATCGCCATATGAGAACTTTTGATAAGACGAGAGGTGGCCGGTTGCGATTTGCGCATCGTTGCCACACGTGACGTCCTGATTGTCCATCCGTGCGATGAGACCTCTGGCGCCGCCGAGCGCAACCAGAGGCTCGTCGTACAGCAAGTGCAGCGGGTCCATACATGAACGAGAGCCTGAGGAAGGAGCATTGGGCGGCCCGCCGGTGGCGTAAGAGCGGTGGAGGATGGGAGGAGCACGAGGACACATGCACACCGTCGGTAAGGAGTGATCCGAACCCCTCCTCGAAGATCGCCTGCGCCGCAGCACGGTCGGTGAAGTCGACTGAGAAGGCGGAGCCGGTCGGCTCGTCCTCCAGCAAACGGCCAAGCAGCCGGCGGCCAGCCGAGGCGAGTAGCCAGAGGCAGCGGGCGAAGTAGCCATCGTAGAAGATAATGTCCTCGTGCTTTGCCTCACCGACGACGTGTACCACGGCCGCACCCGCCATCCGCTCGAGAGCGGCTTGGGGAAGGAGAAGCGGACGCCTCGCAGCAGCCCGCCGCCACACTGAAAGACTGAGAGGGAGGCGCCAAAAAAGTTGAAAATAGCTCCAAGAGAGAGGAGAGTTCGTACTGAATGGTGGATGCACTGGCTTGAAAAAAAAAATCTGAAGATTCCGGGCAAACCCCTACCAGAGGCATGAGCTTCATAGAACGGCCCGCTTGAAGCGGCCCGCGATGTTCCCCATGGCTCCCACGGCCAAGCCCAAACCTCCCTCGCGCCAAGAGACATTTCGTGAACTTTGTGAGCTGGCAGAGCTCATGGCTCCGTCACCAGTTGAGTGTGCCTTGCATGAAGGGCAGCAGTAAAAATATACCGGAGGGGGCCCGAATACTTTTTGCGCTTGGTCACATCGGAATCCGAATCGCTGGTCGACGAGTAGTTGGATGAACGCGGGCTGGAGACCGGAGACGAGGACGAGGAAGACGAAGAGGTAGGAGAACTGTAGCGGCGGCGGCGGCGGTCCTTCTTTCTTGTCCTTATGACTTATGCTTATGAGCCATGAGTAGCCCGGTCACTCACTAGGGGGGTGCGGAGGGCACCATCTGTAACGGGCAAACGAAGGCCTAAATAAAAACCTTTTTATATTCTTACCGCACTCGCGGCGAATGGAACCACTACCTACTACACTACACGTAGTACGTAGCATACTTTCTACACCCCCACTCCCCCGGCCCTTCTCCCCTCGCCATCAGGCGGCTCCCCCCGTACACTACAGGGGGATAGGGGTGAAGGGCTTAGATATGGTCCGGTGGCCCGCGCCTCCCCCCGGTGATCTTTCCCCCCCTTCCTCCTGTGTCTCCGAGTGGGCGGCCGACTCTGTCCCGACTTATCCTGTAAACAGGAGCGGGACTTACCGATTTTTCGGTGGGCGGAGCTCTCGCTCTCGCTCTGCCCACCCCCTTCTCCGCGCGCTCTCTCCCCTCCTGCGGCACGCGCGATGGCGCGCCTGCGGCAGGCCTCCAGCTGCCCTCTGGCGGCCCCTGGAGGCTCCTGGAGGCCAGCTCAGGGGGCAGAGGAGGTTGGGGCTGGGCCCTGGCCTCCCCTGCCTCTCCCTCGCTGGCGCTCCTGAGCCTCTGGGGCCCCCACACTGCACCTGTCTGCCTGTCGACCAGGGGGGGAGGGGGGGTTGGAGCAATGGGCTGGCCACGACTGGCCAGGATGGGCGAATGGGGCGAGCCTGTGGGGAAGGGAGTGGGTCAGTAAGGCAGTCTCCTCCTGGCAAGCCATCAGCCATCAGGCATGCCAGGAGGATGGGTGGTTCCTCCCCCATGGCAGATGGCAGGGTAGGAGTGGAGAGAGGGGGGGGGCTCGTGCCCCCCCATGGGTCAACTAAGTATAAACTTAGTTCAACGAAGGCCTAAATAAGCTTCCTATATGTTCCGGTATGGGAGATCCGCAAAAAAACCCGGGGGTCTTCCGGCAAAGTTTTCGAAAAATACCCGATTTCAGGCCTCTGACTCTGACGGCCGTGCGGAAATATATGTCAGGCCTCCTCCGGTATTATTTTACCGATGGCCTTCATGCGCGCTTCTCGCAGCGAAACACGAAACCATGGGCATGGCCAGCTGACCCGGACCTAAGATCCTGGTTCAATATGCATAGCGCATAGCAATACATTTTCGCTATGTTTTCATTGACTTGAACGTGTACGTAAATATCGAAAAACTAAGGACGCTAACCGCTAAAATCGCCAAGGGCTCGAGAACCCAACTTCGACCCGCGACCGGGGGCGCCACGAGGCCGTTCCAGTCACCGCTCACCAAATGGATGGCGCTACCAGCACCAAAGTGCGGTATGCCGCCCTCACAGCCACGCCAATCGCGCCCGCCGCCCCCGCGCACTTCGTCGAAATCGGCCGCTTGCGGCCCCCGGTGATGACGTCGTCAAGCCCCCAAGACGCGCCCTGAGTGCCCAACTTCGACCCGCGGGGGAGTCACTCACCGACGCCATGGATTTTCGTGGGGAGAGGGGGTTCGCGGGGGGGGGGGGGGGGTCTGGGGGGGGCAGGTAAGCAGGTAAGGGGGGTCCCTGGGGAATCCTTGGACACCCAGGAGCCAGAGCCAGGAGGGACCTGCTCGGCCTCTAAGGGTGGACGCGGCCGCTTCGCCAGCGACTGGTCCATGGGGGCAGGGGGGCCGCCCTCGGCGGGGGGCCCGGAGGAGAGGGGAGTCGCGCCGGCGCGCTCCATCGCGTCTAACTATAAAGTTAGTTCAAGGGGGAGATACGAAGAGGTCGCAAATTAAACCTGATTGCAATCACTGAAGACTGAAGCAGATAAAGAAACGCAGGACGCATGGAAGATAGCAAATTAAACCTATTTGCGAGGCGCCTGGGAGGAAGGAATAAAGGTGGGGAAACTTCGCTTCTCTTCGTTCGAGGGGAAAGAGAGAGAGCGCTCCACAACCCAAGATCCTGTGCGTCCACGCGAAGCTTTTGACCGAGAACGAGAGAAAGCAGAGAATTATAACCATAAATACCGAACGACGAAGAGAACCCTAACGAGTGTCGATTCGCGAATGCGACAGGGCTTTTTATTGCATCTACATCATGGGGCTCACAGCAAGTGCGCGCGAGCG
>CM030941.1:528681-576938 GCA_018136815.1 Isochrysis galbana | reverse complement strand
CCGACAGCTTCATTCTCTACAGCTGCAGATCGCAAGCCGTGGCGCGTCGTTACTTGCGGTGGGCGGTATGATGGCCTATTCCACTTGCTCATTGAACCCAATCGAAAACGAAGCGGTGATTGCAGCACTGCTGCAGCGCCACCCGGATCTTGAACTGGTGGATACATCACCATTGTTGCCGGGGCTGCGCCGCCGGCCCGGTCTGACCTCGTGGAAGGTATTTGATGATAGGATGAGACACTTACGAAGTTTCGAGGTCTCACAGAGGCGCCGTGTACCGAAGTGCGAGCGCCGTTGCTGGCGCAGGACGATGTGGCCACCGCCGGCGGATTCCACACCTGCAGCCTACTTGCCTCGATGCCTTCGCCTGCTACCTCACCTCCAGGACACGGGAGGGTTTTTCGTAGCCCTCCTTCGCCGCACTGCATCCCTTCCCCGGCAACCTCGGGCTTTTTTGTTGCAACCAGCATCCAAGGACAAGGGTTGGGCATGTGAAGAGGCTTCTGACTTCGTCCAGGCGGACGGAAGGCGGGTTGTTCGTCCTTTCCATCAGTATAAGCGAGCGCCAGCATCCCTCTTATTGTCAGTGGTCAAAAGCGTATTCGGACTGGACGGCGATGCAGCCGCAGCAGCTTGTCGGCGACTGCAGCCAAGAATCCATTGCAAAGTTGGTGCTGGTGGCAAGAAGGGCTGCTCGAGAGCTCGATCCCTTGTCATTTTTTCGCCTGCTCTCAGTGCGCTCCTGCACACCAAACGGAGAGACCATAGCAAAATCGCTGATGTTGAGAGGCAAGGCCTGCGCGCACCTGGGTTGCAGAATTGTGATGCCGATTCGGTTGGAAAGCCAGATGGACGTTTTCACCCAGTGCGCGCCGGACTGAAGGCATTCCGGAGGATCCCCAAGAGCGGTGGCTGTTACATCATGTGTCCCATAGCCAAGCCGCTTCTCGAGGAAATCCTCAGGCCCGCTGCGGGCGAGTGAATGAGACTCAACCTGTCAAACAACGAGAGGAAAGGTTGGCTGGCATCATCCTTTTTCGTCCTCTTTCAATGCTAAGGGAAATAGATGTTCCATGGGTATTGGAAGAAGGCATGTTTCGTCCTCGTTCCCCACCATGTTGTTCGTTCCCCACCATGTTGTCCGAAGGTGCTGGATCTTTGCATCGTCTCCACAGTGAGATCTTGTTGGTGGATGTGCTATTGGTGCTGAGGGCATCATGTGTCACAATCTTCTGCACTGGACCAGCCAACGGCAGCCACGGGCACATTGTCAACGGAGGAGGAATAGCAGGCAGTCCAAGGGGGAACGGGCGGGTGGAATTGGATCGGTGTCCCCCCCCCCCCCCCCTTAGCGGCACTTGATCCTACATTTTTGCAGCCTTTCCCCCACCGTTCTTGGCGAGGGGAGTGGGGGGGCGGAATCATGGCCGACAAGGCCCACCGAGCCCTCTCACCTCTCAGGTCTTTGGCTTCCATTTGGTAGCCGCAGGTTGAGATGGTCGGGGCGGGGGCTCTCCGGCAGCTTGAGTAGCCGCGTGTGCGCGCTGTGAGGAGCTTGGTGGGCTGCGCGGGCAACGACGCCAGAGGGTCAGGGGGTGGTCGGACTGTCGGCAGCCTGACACAGCCCTGCTGCATCGGGCGGGAATCAAATGCCAAATATCAAGGAACCGATCCCCCCCGCGAGTGCGGTCGCAATTTCTTTACGGGTAGAGCGTGAGCGCGCATGACGGAGGGGATATTAGTAATGAAAAGGCCCTGTATAGTTTGACCGCCCTATCTCTCTCCCTCTTAATTAATTAGAGCCCCCCCTTGTGCTCTCCCTCTCCCGTCGGGGGATCCGATCCCGCCTTGATTCGTTCTCGCTGTGCGTGTATCCCGCACCTGCCTCCTTTTCCTTGCGTATCCACCCCGTTCTCTTCCCCCCTTTTCCTCGCCATGAGCGCTCCCTAGCCTGCTTCTGCCCCGTGTGTGCCCCCGGTCGCCAGCGCCGTGTCGCTCGCCACCCCGCCGGCCTTATCGCCTTGCCCCTGTGCCTCGAGCCCTCGGCTCTAACCCCCGATTTGAGCGTGTGCTCCTCCATGCGGTTCAACATTCCTCTTACACTAGAACCACCACCACAGCCACAACCACTCTGCCTACAACAAAGGCACAACCATAGATCAACACAACAGCCCTCGAGAGCACACGAGGGCCAGCGACAATGCCAAATGAGCCCTCTCTGCCGATGGGACTAGGCGGTCTATGGTCCATGACCTGCTCCGACCAGGCTCGCGCGGCTCCACTCGTATCTCTCGCGCAATAAAGCGTGCACGAACATTTTGTACCGCTCTCGTAGTCCTCGCGTCGCGGACGGTCTTGGTGCCGCTTGAGGACGCACCTCTAGTCGCTCGGGCGGATCGCGCCGCGAACGTGAGAAATAGCTGCAGAAGGAGTTGGGCTCGGAAGCTTGCTCGTCGCTCATAGGCCTTTGAGACACAATCAGTTGATTAGAGGATGCCCATACGCCTCTTGTAATCAGATACCGAAAGGGTTGCGCCTCGGCGCGACGTGGTCGTATCCATGGTGGTGCTGCGCGAGGCTCCTGAGTCTCGGAACCGAAGAAGAGTAGGTTTGCGTGGCTTGGCGGCGGCATTCGACAGGGAAGCTGCGCTGAGATCAATGTCCAGGTCGATTGCCTACTCAGAGCATTGGACAAGAGAGTGAGGAGGCATATTGCCAACGTGAAGGTTGGGTGGACGCCTAGCCTCAGTGCTATTCAACGGCAGGAAAAATGCCCGAGCAAAAGGGGGCTTGGGTGCTAGCTGCAAGAATGCCTTTTGTGTCACCGAAGGGTTGATTACCCGCTGATGCCTACTTTATGGAGCATCCGAAGGCTGTCTTACCATGTGTGCCTTCACTCTCTTGCCCACTAGTGGCGGTCTGCCGACGCCTCCAGCTGCTGCTGCTACGCCAGCCGCAGCTGCTGCCGCTCCATCAAGCAGCCCGCCGGTCACCCCCTTAGAAGCAGGTAGCACATCGCCAAATGCCACCGCCGCCGCAGCCGCCGCCGCCGCCGCCGCTTCATCGAGCTCTCCCGGGGAAGTTCCACCGCTGGCGCCTGCCGTTCGCGGCGTCGAGAGAAGCGCTTGGAAGCCGGGCGACACAGCGTCGCCCATGCCTGCAGTGGGCACTTCCGATTCCGGCACTTCTACCGACAAATTAGTCCCGGTGACCTCTCCAGATGTGCCGTCCTTTGTAGATTCCTCCCCGGCAGCGGCCAGTTGAGCAGGCGCCGGCTCAACTTTCGATGCGATCGTGTAGTAATTTGTACCCCGATTCTCGATGCGAGCGAAAGGATCCTTGACAGAGGGAGCCTCGCCGGTACGCTGGGCAAGGGCCTTGGCGCCCGCAGCGGCGGAAACCTTGAGCTCGAACGCCCGGTTCCGCATGTTGATGTCACGGATGCGGAAAGCTGTCGCCTCGCGCTTCTCCTGTAGGCGACAGCGACGGCATCGGTAAAAGGGCGAGGTGGCTGAGAGTCCTGAACCCAACTTGACGAGCAAGCAAAACAATGAGGCCGCACCTGCGCGGCCTTTTCCGCAGCAAGCCGCTCAGCCATGGCCTGGGCCTCTTTCTCCAGTTGGGCAGCTTTCTCCGTCTCGCCGCGTGCTTCGGCAGCCTCAATGCTGAACTTTACGCGAGCGCTCTCGCTGGCGAGATTTCCGCGAGCCACACCAGCCTGAGGAGAGCGTGCGCAAGCGATCACGAGTGCCGAGACGACCAAAAGAGGCTCCCGTCGACGAGAGGCGAGAAGGGGAGCTGGGATGGAGGCGATTGCGGGTACAGTATATCAGTGTGATCGTCTGTGAATCACCCCGGTTCTCACCTGCCTCTTCGCTTGAAGCATCATGTTGATTTCTTCCTCGGTGTAGACATGGTCGCGGTAGCGCTTCAACTCTTCTACTTTGGCGGTGATGGCAGCGGACGTGGGGAGATGAGCTCCGGCTTCTCGGGACGCCCGCTCAAATTTGGAGAGCTAAGGATTAAGACGGGAAGGAGGATTAGTGCGCCGACCTGGAGGGACTTCGTCTCGGCAAGTGAATCGTTCCGGCTAGGCTCACAGCACAGGTGCCAATCGACTAGGCCCGCAGGAAATGCCTTTGCAAACCGTGCCACAAGGGAAGAAACGATTGAACGCGGGCACGGCGTTCTTAGCTGTTGCGCACCTCTCCCGGTTCGAAGTTTTGGTTTGAGACAAATGTCATGCCGAATGCTTTGGTCGAGTTGCCTATCTTGAGGAGAAGCCGCTTATCGGTCTTAGCCCGACCCAACATATACGGCCGAAAGCCGTCCTTGACGCCCACCACCTAGGTGCGAGGCAGAAGAGGGCGCGTCAATGTGAAACGCCCATTGCCATAAAAGCAGATCAGGGGGACGGTCGACTCTACCAAGATGAAGATACGGCTTGTGCGAATGACAAGCGCCCGACAAGATGGGTGGGATGGGGCAAATATAGACCTCGGCGACTCTGTAAAGAGGTCTGCCACCTTGATCGCCAATACCAATGCGCACGTAACAGCCCGGTACCACACGATCGAAGAACGGCTCGAGTAGCCACTTCTCCAGCTTTTGGCGAGTCAGCCGGATGCGTTCGAGCTCTTCAACCTTGGCGGGGATCTCAAACGTCTTGTTTGCGGTCACTCCGGGAGAAATTGGCGGCCGATTGAGGTCGTCGTCGGCGTCAATGGCTAAGTCGGCTGTTGCGGAGGGCATGGCGGTGGTATACGCGTCGCCGCCAGATTCATCGGCTTCGTCCTCTTGCGCAGCAGCGCGCAAGCGTTCGCGCTCCGCCTCCTTGCGCTTTTGTGCTTGCTGCTCTCGTTTGGAGGCGAGGTCTCGCATCTATTGCAGCCGGGGGGGGGGGGGGTCAAGGGTTGTGAATTGGGATGAGCCGACGATGACCGGCAAGCTGGTCTGCTTGGCTCAACTCGAGATGACCAACTCTGTTGTGCGATTGCTACGACCAATTCCTATGCCACTTGGTGAGCCGAACAACCTAAGCACTAAACGCCTCTCATGGCAGCACCTGCCCATTCAAGCCTCTGAAAGCCCCCACCCTATGGGTTCATCGCCGATGCTCAAGCTCGCACCTGTGCCGCCTTGTCGGATCCAACAGCCGCCTTGGCTCGCGCGCTCGTTCGCTTCGCTGCGGCGTTGCGCTCTCGTTGCTCCTTGAGCTTGGCGCGCACGAGGAGGTCCTCGCGCCTGGGTTAGAGGCAGCGGATTGGTGGCTGTCAGCGAGAGACTTGCGTTACTGGGGACATTCGTGCATTGGGCAGGTTAGAAAGTCGGGCTTAGACGGCCAATAGATGTGTCAGTGGCTTGCAATTAATGGGCTGCACCACGGGGTGTATGCGCCAATTAGTGGTCGAGAGCCAAAAAGATGTGCGCGAGCGGCATACCGATTGTCGCGCTTCTCACCGCGCTCAGCAAGGATCATCTCACGCTCCATCTCGTTCATAGCAGCAAGGCGGGCGCGATCTTCTGGCCCCTTGTATAGGTCATCATCGTAATCGTCGGCAGAGTTGTAATCGAGCTCATCCTGCAGCATGCAGTCAAGGCGAGTGAGGTCCTAGTCAACGATGATCAAGCAAAGAGAGAAGCCGAAATGAGAATGAATACCCAGTTGGATCGCACAGATGTTAGCAGGCGCGTCCCAACCCAACGCATAGACTAGCAGCGCATGTCTCCGCAACTCCGCCGCCAATGCGCAGAGGCATGTGCGCGACGACATCCTCACACGTGCGCAGAAGTACATTGGGACACATATCCGTGGGCGAGAGGCAGAGAGAGGTTCAGGAGCGGCCCTACCTCCTCCTCTTCCTCCGCATCGTCCGACATATCGGCAGCCGAGCGCAGCCTGCCCGGGCGAGAGGGGGCGGCCGCAGCCTCATCTTCCTTGTCGGAAGCATTGTTGCTACCATCGCTCGTGTCGCTGCCGTCACCGTCCACATCCTTGCTTTCTCTGTCGGCCTCTTCCTCGCTCTCTTCTGCCTCCTCGCTGTCGTCGTCGTCGCTGGCCACCTTCTCCTTTGGCCGCTTCCCACCGTAGAACTGGCGCTGAGTCACTTGTTTCCCACCGTGGACTACTCGACTGGCCTGCTTCCCCTTGCCCAGCCCTACGCCCACCGCCTTGCCGACGCCGACGCCGACAGGCCGTGCCTGCTTGCCCTTACCAATGCCAATGCCGACAGGCCGCGCTTGCTTGCCCTTGCCGATGCCGACACCAACTGGCCGCGCCTGCTTGCCCTTGCCAATGCCGACACCAATGGGCCGCACTTGCTTGCCCTTGCCAATGCCGATGCCGACAGGCCGCACCTGCTTGCCCTTGCCGATGCCGACGGGCCGCGCCTGCTTACCCATACCGATGCCGACGGGTCGCGCCTGCTTACCCATGCCGATGCCGACGGGCCGCTTACCCATCCCGATGCCTACAGCCATTGCCTTGCCAACCTTGCCGACAGGTGCGGGCGCGTCGTGCGCATCGTCATCATCGTCGTCCTCTTCCTCCTCCTCCTTCCCTTCCTCTCCCTCGTGCCATTCCCCGAACTCCTCATCCTCATCCTCCTCCCCTTCCTCCTCCTCCTCCGCCTGGTCCTGCTCCTGCTCCTCCTCCTCCTCCTCCTCCTGCCCGTCCTCGTCTTCGTCTTCCTCCTCGTCCTCGTCGTCCGAGCCAGCGCGAGGGCGCTTGCCGCCGTAGAAGTTGCGCTGGCTGAGTTGCTTTCCGCCACCGACCGGCCGTACCTGCTTGCCCCCGCCCACCGGCCGAGCCTGCTTGCCCACGCTGAAGGGGCGCACCTGCTTGCCCAGCCCGTAGCGGCTGGCCATCGCGCCGCGCGCCGCGAGAGCGCCCGGGGAAAAGGGGGTGGGGTGGGGGGGGGGGGGAGCAAGAAAAAAAAATAGCGGAAAGGGCGGGGGCGTGGGGGGATACCGGAGGGGGATTTCGGGGGATTTCGGAGGGGGAGTTTGGAGCTAGGTGGATAATGGGATAATGGATAATGGAGGGGGATATCGGATATCGCTGTCAATGGTCGATGGCTCATGCCCTGTTGTGGTGTGTGAGATAATGCGGGTGTCGTCTCTTCCATCATTTGGCTGCTTGTCTCTGTAAATAAAGGCTGGTGACTGTTGGTTGGGGGACTCCTTTTTCTCCTTTGCCAATAAGGCTATGATCCCGTAGCGCTAAGGTTAAACCAGCAGAACAAGAAAAGTCTGACATCGACGTAGAATAGAGTACATCAGTTTGGACTAAATAAACAGATCTATCTATCACAGGGCCCAACTAAGTTTATACTTGATTCGCCCATGGGGGGGGGCACGAGCCCCCCCCTCTCTCCTCTCTCCACTCCTCCCCTGCCGTGGGGGAGGAACCACCCATCCTCCTGGCAAGCCTCCTCCAGGCATGCCTGATGGCTTGCCAGGAGCCCACTGCCCTACTGACTGTCACAGCAAGGCTCATCTCACTCTTGGAGATTGCCTGCGAGGGCGCGCCGGCAGCTAGCGCGGAATGCGGTTCTTGGTGGGAGCTCATGGAAGGTGTCGTTCCGTCAATTGTGGGACATCAGTCGATTTGAGCGATCGAATGTCCACAGTTGTATATATCAGTATTTTAAAATTAAATGCAGACACCTTTTTTCTCTGCTTCCCGCGGTGCATGTCCCCCCCCCCCAAGGGGCGCCGTGTCAGCGCTTTTCCCTGCGTCTCCTCTAAGGCCGACAACTACATAAACACTCAATTTAAGAGATATTTAGAACGGAGCATCTGTGATGACCTGCAATCACATCATGCACGCCTTGCATGGGCACGGCGCGATGTGCATCGGTCCCCCCGCGGATACGCCGTGCGTGCGCATGTCAACTTTTTCCCTCTGCGTACCCGCAAGCACGACCTTTTTGCTTTTTGAAGCGCCAATCATTGGCAGTAGATTGAAGTTCATTTATGGCTGCAAGTTGAAGTGCCGTGTGGTCGCAATTTGTGAGACATTGCAAGAGTTTGAGGCAGAAGTCGTCTTCGGATTTCGTCGCGTTGTCCGGACGATCGGAGTTTAAGCCAAAGAGATGATGGGAGAAAGAGTGGATAGTGTTCTCATCGATGCCGACAGTGTCGAATGAGGCGTTGAACCAAAGGTTGTCAAGACCAAGAATGTCGAGAGAGGTAGTAGGAATCTTACATTGCGCTGCGAGAAAGATCCACGCGGCTCGGCCATCATTGGAGTGACTGCGGAGGATGTGGTCTTTAAGGTGTTGATTAGTGAGATGGAAATATATCTCCTTGAAGAGGCGCTTGTTGCGGCGAGCGCGAAGCTTGGTCTGAGTGGCATTAGCATTCCCGTTCGTTGCACGCCAGACATCTCCACCGACGTCGTGTCCCATTAGTGTTTGATATAGATCATTCTCGTCGTTGTCGCTTTGGATGGCAGCGAGCGACACTTGGAAGGCTCGTTCAAAATGCTCGAATGGGCGACCGCGCTGTCCATCAAATGGGGGCGCAAGGGGGTATTTCTTGCGATCCCAGTCTGTATCCTGTGTAGAGATGACGAATTGGGATGGCCCATAGGGCCTGAGGGCAATGAGGAAGGAGGCAGACCGGCGGCAGGCGCGGCGGAGGAGACGACTTCGGAGACGCTGACGGGCTGAGGCCCGTCAGCAGAGGAAGGCGGGCAGGCGGGCTTGAGCGAGGGCGAGGACGGCGGCGAGAGCGACATCGAGCGAGAGGCGAGAGGCGAGGGTGAGTGAGAGGAGGGCTGTGTTGGCAGGGGCTGGTGAGGCAAGGAGAGTTTGTAGGGTACGAGTGTTACGAGAGCGAGAGCGACGAGAGCGAGAGCGACGGATGACGACTGACGACAAGACGTCGGATCCAACGATGCTGCGACACCGACTCACGAACACACTAGAATCATTCACCCAAACCAAGCAAAACATGAAATAACCGAGACCCCACATCGCCGGTAACTCAAACACGTCGCGAGAGACAGAGAGAGAGAGCGAGAGAGAGAGAGAATCCGCAGCGACGGTCGGAGCGTGTCTTCGCTTTGGATTTTCCCACCAAGGCGGAAAGTCGAAGAGGAACGTTATGTCGCGCAACCACGGCGATCACATTGGATACAGATCGCAGCGAGGTATCCTTGCAATCGAAGAAACCTTGCTGTTGAGCGTGGACCTTCTAGACGTTTCTATCGAGCAACCCCGAGTAGCAACCAAGGGAGGAGAAAACCAAAAACCAACGGGACCAAGGGCTTCCATCTTCCATGCAACTTGCAAACTAACTTTATAGTCAGTTGCCATGGAGCGCGCCGCCGCTCCCCTCCTCTCCTTCGGGCCCCCCGCCGAGGGCGGCCCCCCAGCCCCCATGGAGCAGTCGCTGTCGAAGCGACCGCGCCCGCCATCAGAGGCCGAGCAGGTGCGCGCGACCCCCGTCGCGCCACACGGCCCGCGGCTCCGGCCGCACCACGCACAGCAGCCATGCTGGCCCCCCCCATGGGGGACAGCAGTCTGCAGACTTCAGCAAAGCATGAACAGGCTCACAGAGCCACTCCTCCAATGGGCATGCCTTATGGCAGAGGCCCCTTCCACCCTGGCGACGGCCGCGCTGCCGAGGCAGCGCGACCCGAGACCAGGTGGCCCTTATGGGCACCAACACTGTCTGACAAGACATCCCAAAACCACGCACACCACAAGGCTCTGGGGCACCAGAGCAGATCGAGCAGCACCTACACCCACTGTCCCACCCCACAGCCTATCCCCATACGCACCTCGACGACCTCCCTCCACGCCACATCTGACTCGCGCCCCACTCTCCCTTGACACACAGGACCCAGACCAAGAAGACAATGAACAAATGCCAGACTCAGACGCCAATTTCGAACTTTCTTTCCATCAAGATGGGGACCTCGTACTCAACGACACGGCGGTTTATGCCGCCATTGTTGAACTACTTCTTGAGCTCGAGGGTGTAGACCCCGAGCCAGACTTCTGGGCCCGCTCAAACAGGGGGCCATGGCACATCGCAGTTAACGAAGATTGCGCACAACAGTTCCAGGCAAAATACGGTGAGCAAACCACCATCCGCATCCATGGCGCAGACATAGCCGTACGCACTAAAATCGACTCGATCGAAGACAAGATCAACAAAAAAGGCACTTCAAACCGCAAGGCCCTATACGACGCGCTTCAAGACGTAGCGGCACACGTAGTCGTCGAAGCAGAAGGCCTAGCGCAAGCATCTAAAATCACCTTAAGCACTATCGTCAAGGCGATCGAAAGCAATGGCTTCACATTCCTCAAAGGCAACCGCGAGCGCATGAAGCTCGAAGGAGAGTCCGGAACCTTCGTATCCAAGGTGGCCCACTCAGCCCGCTGGCACCTCTACATCTCGGCGACGCAAGGGAACTTTCTAAACGGAAACTTTCCGCGCAAGCTGCTCCTATCGATCGACGGCAAGACAGTCCCCGTCAACTACGCCATTCGGGCGTGCAAACCCCTGCAAATGCCTCCCGCCCTGCAATCGCCGCACAAGCTCGCGGTCCACGGCTCCCTCAAAGGCTGCAAGGGTTGGCGCCCCGAAATGGCACGCGGCCTCACGCCGATGCACCGCCTTTGCGAATGCGAGGCAGAAGCCGCCAAACGCAAGGAACGTAATGAAGCTTGGAAAGCCACGCCTCGCCCTAAATCAGCGCACGAGGCGCTAGGCAAAGCCCCTCCCAAGCAATGCGCCAGGTTCACCCAAGGAATCTGCCTCCGCAACAAGCGCGGAGTCCGCTGCAACCTCTCCCACGAGATCCCAGGTGCATGGATCGACAATAAGTGCACGATCCGCTGCCGCCTCCATCAGCACAAGAAGATCGCAGGGGTCTGCCTAAACGGCCCGACTTGCCTCTTCCTTCACCCTGAGTACGCGCTCGCATTAATCGCGAAGCTTGTGCTAACCACCCAGAGCGCACACGCCCCCCCACGACCACGACTCACCTTCGACTCCACCCTCGGATACCCAGGTGAAGGACCCATCCGCCTAGCGACATACTACATAAACGGAACTAAAGGCGGCAAGCTAGCCGCAGTTCTGTCGCAAGCGCGCAAGGCTGGTGTGGACATCCTTCTTCTTCAAGAACTCCACGCATATGAAGACGGCTCTCACCTCCGTCAACATAGAACAGCGTCCCTCCTCGGATGGCACTGGTTTGCTTCTCCAGGAGAGCTAGCGGACTCAGCGAGCGGAGTCGCGGTGGCGATCCGCGACTCATGCAGCAGAGTAACCCCTAGAGTAGACACGGTAAATATCATTCTAAAAGGGAGATGTATATCAATCGATGTAGACATAGACGGAAAGCTTTATCGTATCATCTCAACATACTTAAGCGCTAACCCGGGCTCACGAGGAACGCAGATTAAGAACCTCATCCAAGAGCCCACATTGTCGCAAACTACCACCACACCAACGCTCATGGGGGGCGACTTCAACTGCGTGGAAAACGTCGCGACCGACACGAAAGGACACGGACCGACACCATACGCGAACACCCACGGAGACAAGTGGAATGCCCTCGTCAGAAAAGCCAAACTTAAAGACGTGCACCGCACGATGAAACTAGACCCACACACGGGATACACACGACTCTCACACACCATTCACACGAGAATAGACAGAATATACCACAGCACAGCGACGGACTCGTTCCAATGGCACAAGCTAGGACCTAGCCCAGACCTATTCTCGGGCAAAGCCGCCTCCGATCACCTACCACTCCTAGCCGCCTTCGAAACCCCACAATATGTCCGTAACCGGCACTACGACTTGCCCATAGACTCGAAGATAATAACGGAAGATGGAGCCGTCAAGACAGTAGAAATATTGCTCAAGAGAGCGGACGCGAGAGCGAAAGCCAACGGAGACCTAGCCGGAGAGTGGACACAAGCGAAAACGCTCATAGCGGCTTTCTTAAGGGAAGCAACGGCCGCAAGCAAGACACCCGCCATACACACAACGCTCGAAAGGAGAATAGCCGAACTCAACATCCACCTCATCAAGAAGGGCCCGGACCCTAACCTCACGGAGCGAATAGCGAAAGCAAACCGAGAGCTCGCGGAAGAGCGAAGACATTTCCCAATAAGACACCTCAAACTACGCGAACAAATCCAACAAGAGGATCTCCACTCCAAAGAATTCTTCAGAAAACTCAAACAAAGGAAATGGAAAGGAGCCATAAGCGAACTCTACAAGACGAAAGACTGGGAGAACCCACGACACGACGAACGTGAGACGGTTACCTCGGACGCGGACATACGAAAAGAATTCAGGAAATACTATGTCTGGCTATACTCGCCGAAAGCCTCGCAGCGCACACCCGAACTTGAAACCACGCTTTCCGACCGCCCCCTACACGATCTTGATAGGCGCAAGTTAGAGGGTCGTATCACGATCGACGAAACCACCCAGGCCATTAGGAGCATAGGCCCCGGGAAAAGCGCGGGCCCGGACGGCATCCCGGCGGAAGTATATAAGGCACACGAGGGCATAGTGGCACCGATACTAACCGAACTCTACAATCAATCCCTAGACACGGGCCTCCTCCCATTCACCATGAGAGAGGGGGACATAATATTGCTATACAAAAAAGAGGACGCACGAGACCCAAGGAACTATAGACCCATAACACTGTTACAAAGTGATTATAAGATTCTGGCGAAAATACTAACTACTAGACTTAGCAAAGTGATTGGAAACATAATATCAAGCAACCAACTAGGATTCGTACCTAGGAGATTGATCAGCGAATCTACGCACCTACTCCAATTAACTAGGGCATACCTAGACGAAACGGGGGAGCCGGGCCTTCTCCTAGCACTAGACTGGGAGAAAGCATTCGACAGAGTCAGCTGGGAATTCTACCATCTCGCCCTACGCCTCTTAAACTTCGGCCCAGACTTCCAGCGATTGGCGAAAGCCATCACCAGCGATGCAGCGAAACCCATTCGGACGATAAAGATCAACGGCGGCCGTAGCTACCCCTTCACGGTCGGTAGCGGGATGCCTCAAGGATGCCCCCTGTCGCCACTCACCTTTCTTCTAACCACCGAAGCGCTGACGCGAGCCATTAACGAGGACCCCGACATCGAAGGAGTCGATCTCAACGGATACAACCTCAAAATAAACCAGTTCGCGGATGACACAGCCCTGATAACCAGGGACTACGCAAGCCTGAAGAAAGCACTCCAATGGGTGAAAGCCCACGAGCAAGCGACGGGAGGCAAAACCAACGAGTCTAAATTCCAAGGCATTAGGATGGGCTCACAATTAAGGACCAAACCACCGTGGGATATGCGCAAATATAACTGGATCGAAAATGACCAATACCTCGTGATACTAGGCGTGCCACTAGGAGCCCCAGAGGCACTTAAGCCCTTTTGGAAAAAGCTAGCGGACAAAGTAGACAATAAAGCAGCCCAATTAGCGCCGTTCACACGCCATATGTCGATCTTCGGCAGGACTAATATAGTGAACTTTATAATTTACGGCACGCCTAGGTACTGGATGCAAACCTTAGCACCTCCCAAATGGTTCAACGCAAGAATCCAAAAAGCGGCGGACAAGATTCTTTGGGAAAGCCCCTACACAGGGAGGGAATACCAATGGGTGAAATACCCACACTACCCAATTAACAACACGCAGAACGCGACGCGCACGTTGGGAACAGGCCTACTAAACTGGACAAACCACGTAAAAGCTCTACAAGCTAAGTGGATACTAAACTACCTCAACGCAAGAAAAGCATCATGGAAGCACGCGCTAGACGCGTGGTTCTGCCGCACTGGGCTGGGTCGTGGCGCGGTCTTCTCCACAATTCCCCCGCCTCTCTTACGCGCAGCCTCAGAGGTAACCCGGCACTTCCAATATTTTGGAAAGACGCGCTAAACACCTTTAGATCACTCGATATCCAGCGCTCCCGCCTATCGTTAGAGGGTGCGCTCTCGCAACCGATATGGTGCAACCCGCACGAACAACCGCCACGTATGCGCGCCGCTTGGGCAAGCCTATGGCAATCCCTCCACACGCACGTCGTGCATAACGTGTTCAAGGATAACAACCTAGACACACCCTACACGAAAGAGGAATGCGCCCAATATCTAGACCACCTCCCGGAGATATTCGAACACGCGGGTAGCAAAATAACCAAGGAAAGCTTCTTAGACTCGTGGGCGTCGGTAGTACAACAAGCCTCGAGTCTCCTTGGAAAAGCGCAACTAGACCCGGCGCCCGGGTCTGACCCGGAGGGGACTAGCGAAAACGGAGCACGCGACAATAAGGCGGGCATTGAGGCCCCGCCGGAAATCAGAGTGTCCGATAACGAAACATACATAACTAAGATGAACAACATATGGATTCACACCAACACGAATTACCTCGGAGAGCCGGCCGACCGGACGGGGGTCGCGACCCCAGAAGAAGCCCGACTATACCACCCCCCCGCTAGATGGGAGGGAGGGTTGAAAGGCCCCAAGTACGCGGAATACCCGCTGGCGGACGAGTATACAATGGACGGTAAAAAACACCTGGACCTCACCACGGTCTCGGACATAGCACAGGTGCTAGAGAAAAACATACCAGATAACAAGCCCCAGCCGGCAAGCGAGGCATGGGCCCGAAGAATCAACCTAACCCACGAGGAGTGGAAACACGTGGCCAGCTTATACACCCTACCCCTACTAAAACACACGGACAAACACCCACACTTCAAACACATCACCCACAGGAGGATTGGCACGCGGAATCGCTTCGCCATGGCGACCACGAATACCTGCAGACTATGCGGAAAATACCACGAGAGCTCGACCCACTTAGCCAGGTGCTCAGCCACGAAGCCAATCTTCGAGACCATAGAAGCGATAGCGGGTTTCACGCCGGAGCGCAAAAGGACAGCAACACAGAAAATAAAGGACAGACTCTTCGCATACCCGAGTACACCGACGCCCGATAGCCTCAAAACCCTATACATAGTAGCATGGAGATACATAATAGGCGACTTCTACAAAGTCGAATACGACAATCACCCCTTTCATTATATACCCGTCATCGAACGTACCTTGACCAGATTCACGATCCTCGTACGGGGCCTCGAAGCCTCTAACAAAACCTCGCCGGCACGTACGCACCAAGCCTCCAGAGGCAGAAAACCAAAGATTAAAGACGCAAGAGATCTTAGCGCCCCAATATTTAAGATGAATGACAAAGGTGTCCTCGCGATGAGCGTGAATCTGTCCCTGGTGGCACGCGCACTTGACATAGCGGGAAAGGTAGCCTGAAAACCAGACGAACACCACACCTCACACCCCCCCCCCCCAAAAAAAAACCCCAACAGCGCCGACCCGGTACATACATAACCCCGAGTCCGACTCTTAAGGTAACCCCAACCTTTAATACCCCAATAGAAGCCGATCGCTCGATGGCACGAGGGAAGGCCGAAGAGTCGACCGTCGGGGATCGGTGCACGCCGCCTGCCACTGGAAACCCCAAGTACTGGGCCCCTAAGTAGAGCACGAGGGGACGAGCCGCAAGGCGAGTGCGAGGGAGTGATAAGGGATGCGGGCGCGGCTGTCAGATGGAGGATGTCGGGGTCGCGCGCGCGATGAGAACATTAAGAAGTTTTTTTTTCTTCCATGCAACTTGCATCAAGGGGAAAGATAACCCAAAACCAAAGCAGCGAATCTAAATCAATCTCCAAGTGGAGATGGCAAACCAAGGACCAAGGAGAAAGATTCCCTCACCCAAGCAGCGAACCTAAATCGATCTCCGAGGGGAGATGGCAAACCAAACCTGATTGCCCCCAGAAGCAGGTAAAGAAACGCGGAAAGATAGCGAATTAAACCTTTTGCGAGGCGCCTGGGAGGAAGAAAGGTGGGGAAACTTCCCTTCTCTTCGAGAGAAAGAGAGAGGGCGCTCCACAACCCTAGATCCTAGGCGTCCACGCGAAGTTTTTGACCGAGAACGAGAACGAGAGAATTATAACGATAAATACCGAACGAAGAGGAGAGAGAAGCCTAACGAGCGTCGATTCGCGAATGCGACACCCCCCTGCTAGGATCGAGCGTCCCGCGAGGGAAAGAAGAGAACCTAACGGATAGCGGAGAGTTCCATCCAAGCAAGATGGCCGAGCAATACGCAATACCTAACGAGACCGAATGGGCGAGGAGCGAGAGAGTCCAGAACGACGAGAAACGAAGAAATCGAGAATCGAGAGCGGTAAGAACGCGGAACGACAAGAATCGAGAATCGAGAACGAGAAACGAAGAACGGTAAGAACGCGGAACGACGAGAATCGAGAATCGAGAACAAGAAACGAGGAACGGTAAGAACGCGCAACGACGAACGACGAACGATGAAATAAGAGTAGTGCGCGACGATCGACGAGACAGGAAGTACCACACCCGTCCGGACGATAAAGTGTAGAATCGGCGGCCGGCGCGGCAGACCGCAGGACTCAACGCTGCAACCCATCCTCTTCTCTCTTTTACGAGAGTTTTACCTGGATGTTAGGTCGGTGTGGCGGCACCCAAGTTACAACGCGGCGTCTCCTGTTCTTCGATATATGAGTAGTCGAACAGCCAACGGCGAAAGACGGCGAGATAGTACGACGGGCTCGGCACGTCACGCGCGAGCTAAACGACGAGGTACGGGGGTCTCCTGACAGAGCGCAGCGAAAGGGGAGGGAGATCCATCCTCCGTGGTCGAAAGGGGGGGCGAGCCATACCTCTCTTCCCGCGGGGGAACTATTCGGCGGCCGCGGGGGGAAAATTCGGCGACCGCGGGGGGGGAACTGGAAAAGAATTCCCGTACGTTCCCGTACCGCGATCAAACGTAAACGACGGCGTTGAGAGATATCGGAGGGGGCGTGACAGTCGCGACTGTCAGAAGAACGCAGAGGGTGTGTCGAGCAGAGAGACGAGGGTGCGATCCGATGGCGACAGGCGTGCGAGAGCCTCGGAGCGACAGCGAACGAAGGTAGGCGAGGCAAGGGCAGCGTGCGCAAATGCGTGGGAGCCAAACCACGGGGACCCGCGCGACGATCCCGACGAGTACCACCACTGCCCGAGGACGAAGACCGCGTGCTGCGGCCGCATCATTGGACCTGCAGGGTTGGCAACAGACGGGCGGGCTGAGACGGGCAAATGGGAGACATGAGCAATGGGGCCACTGTGCGAGGACGGTGCGAGACGAGGCGAGCGGCGCGGGGCCTGATGATCCGAGCCGGTGGTCTCGGATCCCACGGGAGCTTCGATCGCGTGCGACGTCGGCGGGGCTGAGACGGTCTGAGATTGTGATTCTGCAGCCCGCTTTCTCATCTGAGGCTTACGAAGAGGAGGGAAGGGGTGAGCATCATCATAGGCGGTGACGAGCGACTCGCAGCGGCGAAGCAGTTCGGCTAGCGGCTCCCATGTGGCCGCAGCTTTCGCGTAGCCACGCCATTTGACGAGGTACTGTCGGGAATCGCCTCGACCCTTGCGGTCAAGAAGTGCATCAACCAGATACTCGTCTGCTTGGACGGGATCTTCATCTGTGAGGGTATAGTAGGGACGGAGGTCAGTCACATGCACCTCCTCGGAGAGGAGGCGATTTTCTTGGTCGCGTAGTCGGTAGCGGCCAGCGCCAAGCGCCTCGGCAATGCGATATGGTCCGCTGTAGTGGTAGAGGAGCTTGTTGCGGAGTCCTGGAATCTTGCGAACCACCCTATCACCTGGAGCGAATTGGATGGGGGGAGAGTGAGTGCGTAGCGTGTCAGCGAGTGCGTCGGCTTGAGACTCTAAAGTTGCATCATAAGCTGCGGCCCACGCCGCCTTTAAACGACAATGCATTTTCCAAGCGTACGAGCGAATTTCCTGAGGTAACTCGGGAGATGGACCAGTCTCAGATGGATCAGAAAGCTGGGCAGGCAGGCGAAGCTCACGGCCATAGAGCAAGGCAGCAGGCGACATGCGGGTTATGCGATTGGCGGAAGCGCGCATGCTCATTAAAAAGAACGGGAGATGATCGACCCAATGACCGCCGCCTTCATCGGTAGCACGAGCCATGTTGATCAAGGTCTGCTGAGCTCGTTCCACCAGGCCCACACTCTCGTGATGATGAGGTGTGCTTGGCCGCAAGTCGGTGCCGGTGCGCTCGAGGATGATCGAGGTAAGTTGACTAGCAAGGTTGCTGCCGGAGTCCGAGCGGAGTTGCCTTGGTACTCCGTGCCGAGAAACGACGTACGACATGAAGGCGTGAAGAGCGTCGGCACTCGAGGGGTCGCCGTTGTGAGGGGCCGCCTCGATCCAACGAGTGAGCGAGTCCACGAAAACGAGGAGCTTGTCGAAGCCTCGAGAGCCCTTGATGAAGTCGTGCGTAGGAGCCATCGAGACGACGTCGCAGAAGACGATGTCGAACGGATAGGCGCCGACCTGCGGTCCCTTGGGGTCTGCGAGGTGGCGGAAGGGTGGCTTAGCTAAAGTGCACTCGTGGCATTGGCGAACGTGCTCAGAGACGTCTGCGTTCATGCCAGGCCAAAAATATCGGTCTCGTAGAAGGCGCGCCATTCGGTTGTCGCCGAGGTGGCACAGGTGGTCGTGAAAGGCTTCGAGGTAGGCGCGGCGCATCGTCTTCGGCACGTAGAGGCAGAGCTTCTCGCCGTCTCTCGCCGGCACTCGTCGGTAGAGTAGTCCAGATCGCAACAGGCATCGAGAAGATTCGCGACTAAGCCAACGCAAGCGACGATGGTCGAGGTCGGGGTTATGAGGAGCGGAAGAGAGAAAGCGGATGAGGTCGTGGCAGTCGGGGTCCTCGGCCTGTGCCTCTTTGAGCGCCTCGGCGTTAGGTGTACCGACGTCGAGGTAGGAGAGGTTGATAGAATCCCTGGTCGTAGAGGACATCCTGGACGATCGTTCGTCAGCTTGCAGACTGGATGCCGTGGTGGTACGAGAACGAGAGGCGGCGACGGCTGGCGACTGATTATTCGATGCCGTGGTGGAGCGAGAGTTAGGGACGACGGCGGCTAGCAGCTGCCCACCCCCCTGCTTAGGAGCGGACGTCTCCGACGTCCCATCGTCTGCAGCCACCAAGCGTGACACGCCATCCGCGTCTTTGTGATTAGCGCCCGGCTTGTGCTCGACGGTGAAGCGATACTCGGACAACTTGAGCGCCCAGCGCATCAGACGCGACGCCGGCCCACCCTGGACGGTGTCCTTCATGGTGTGCAACCAACGGAGAGCTTGGTGATCGATGACGAGGCGGAAGTGCCGGCCCCAAAGGTACGGTCGCCAAGTGCGAATGCTTTCCAAGGCAGCAAGAAGCTCCACCTCGGTGGTGGTCCAATGACGCTCCGCGGCGGTGAGGCGGCGACCGTAATACGCAACGACATGCTCGTGTCCGTGGTCGTCAACCTGCGACAGGATTCCGCCGATACCCAGGGTACTGGCCGCGTCCGTTTTGACGATGAACTCCTTGTCGTGACGAGGCGCAGCTAACACTGGCGTAGACGTGATGAGCTCGATGAGGCGACGGATCGCTGTCTGGCACTCAGGCGACTGAGAGACGGTAGCCACGTCGACGCCCGTACGAGTAAGGTCGGTGAGAGGGGCCGCGACGTGCGCGAAGCCCTTGATGAACCGACGGTAGTACGAACAAAGGCCGAGAAACGAGCGAACCTTTTCGAGCGAATCGATGTGACGCGGATCGATCGAGCGTACCGCCTCGACTTTCTTGGGGTCCATCTCGAGACCACGACGAGACACGACGTGCCCGAGGTATTCGCCCCTGATAGCGAACAAGATGCACTTGGAGGCCTTGCATGAGAGACCAGCCCATCGGAGACGCTCGAGAACGAGATCGAGACGGTGAAGCATTTGCTCGAAGGAGGTGTCGATGCGTTCCTCAAGCGTGCTGCCTGTGCCTGTCGACCAAATTCCGATGTCGTCCAGGTACGGCATGCAAATCTCCCACGCGAGGCCCTGGAGCACCGCATCCATGAGACGACACATGTAGGAAGGGCCGGATTGGACGCCGAACGGGAGGTAGTTGAACTCGTACTTCTGGCGATGGGTGCAGAACGCCGTGATGGGTTTGTCCTCCTCCTTGATAGGCAGACACCAGAAGCCGGAGGCGAGATCGAGCAGGCAGAGAAACAAAGAATCTCGAGAGCCTTGGCCGCGAGATAGACGATCGATAGCTTCGACGGTGAGCGGGAGAGGACTATCCGAGATACGAAGCTTCGAGTTCGTGTCGCGATAATCGACGCAGAAGCGAACGGATCCGTCCTTCTTGCCGACGAGGACGACCCGCGAAGCCCATGGCGAATTGGACTTACGAATGATGCCTGCCGCCTCCATCTCGGCGACGTGCTTGTCGACGATGGCACGGCCCTCGTCGCCCATCTTGGACGGAGCGTGCCGGTGGGCTGTAGCACCGGGGAGGAGAGGCAGCTCGACCTCCATGACGTGCGTGTGCCGAGGGTTCTTCGGGTCGAGAGCGAACGCGTCGATATGCCGTGCCAGCAGGCAGCGTACGCGCTGCCTCTGGGACGGCGACAATTGCTTGTCGGGATCGATGGTGATAGCGTCGAGGAGCGCGCGCTGTGCCTCAGTGAGCGAGGACTCGGGGTCGTCCCTATCGCCGGCGACCGTCGGCCGAGCCTCGTGCAACTTGTACTCGATGTAGGCTGACGCCACCGGCGAGTACGCAGGAAGGGTTACAGGACGTGGTGCCAGGTTCCAGACCGTGATCAGCACCTCCCCCTCCGGAGTTGGGGTTTCGACGCTAGTGGCGACCATTGGAGGAGAATCGAGGCCGTCACGGGGTGGTAGACGGTCGACGAGGATGGCGGAGTCGGGGTAGTTTTCGATGATCTCCAGCGGCAGGCGAACGGAGAACGTACCCCTCGATCGCGAGGGGATAGTGATAGGCTGCCTGGTGTACAGAGCGAACTCTTTCGACGCAACGGCCGACGTAGAGACGTCGGCGAAGAATGGCTCAATTTCGACGGCGGCAGACGAACGGTTAGGAGACGA
This sequence comes from Isochrysis galbana, assembly GCA_018136815.1. Taxonomy (NCBI): domain Eukaryota; phylum Haptophyta; order Isochrysidales; family Isochrysidaceae; genus Isochrysis; species Isochrysis galbana. Next base: position 555,873 of record CM030941.1, on the reverse strand, counting down.
AGGTGGACTGCGAGTGAAGTCGAGACGAGGGGGCGGCTCAAGCTCGGGATCGAGAGGGGGCAATGGAACCGAAGTCGACATTGCCGGCGGCGACTCGCCGTGAGCCTGGCGGGATGAAACGTTGTCCGAGATAGGAACGAGCGACGACTCCTCTGCCCGTAGCGAGTCGGCGGGGATCACGGCGACAAGCGGTGCAGAGGAGAGACGAGGGCGAGTGGAGACGAGGGACGGAACGCGACGATTGTTGACCATAAGGGTCAAGCGGCTATCACGCCCAGCATCCGGCGACAGTTCGATACAGGCGGCGTATGCTTCCAGGAAATCGTTTCCCAGGAGAAGCATAGGTGCGCCTTCGACGACGAGGAAACGGTGTCGGAATTCGACACCGGAGAGAGAGAAGACCAACGTGGCGTAGCCGCGGGTACGGAGGGGGTTACCATCCGGTCCGACAACGGCAGGTCGGTCCGAAGCGTGTTCGAGCAAGACGCAAGCGTCGCGGGGCAATGTGGCCAACAGCTCGGTGGTTACAACCGAGGGACCGGCTCCCGTGTCGGCTAGAGTCTTGTTGACGGCGAGGGCGGAATCGACGATATAACGAGTAGGGCCCGTGGCGGAGTGACGGCAAACGATGAGATCGCGAACGTACAGGCAGTGGCGGGGGTATAGGCTTGGCGGCGTGTCGGAGACAAGCCGGTGCCTTCCGGGGAGATTCGACGCGCCTCGTAGTGGATGATGTGACCATCCGACACGGGTGACGACCTCGAGCGTCCCGACGCCTCGAGGGCTCTAAGAATAGATGCTGAGGGATGGATTTTGGGGTCATTCGATGTGGAGTTGTGGTTTTGCCACCCTTGAACTGTCGAGTGCGGGCGGTTCTGGCTGTGGCTGTCACTGAAGTTGTTGGATGATTTGACCATGTGGTCCAGGTCCCACCACTTGGAGGAGCGTGTGGCGCGGTCGGCGGCCGCTGACTCGAAGAAAAGATTTTCAACGAATTTGTCGAGTTTATTCGTTATGGTGTTGTACCCTTGAGCGGCGTCGTCGAGCGCGCTGTGGTTGTAGAAGTTGGGGTGGTCTCTCGGCGGGGGTACCACGTTAGAAATTGTAGTCTTGTAAGAGGTCTTGTTGGCTAGCATCCCTAGCCACATACACCGGACGAGCCATGCACCAACCGCGCACACCCCCATCGCGGGGTAGGGGCTCCGTTGCCGATGAGGCACGGTCCCTCAGCACTAGGATTAAACTAGGACAACAAGAAAACTCTGACAACTTTATTACTAGAGCTCTTAGACTCATAAACTTCTTTGGAGAAGGAGAGAGAGGTGGCGAAGGCGGGAGAGAGAGAGCGGAGGGGTGGTGAGCCAGAGGCGCGCGGGGAGTGTGGTGTGTGGGGAGTGGCGAGGGTGGGACGAGAGCGGAGGAGGGAGACAGGAAGGGAGGGGAGGAGGGCTGAGGAGCGAGGAAAGCAGAGCAGAGAGGCAGAGAGGGCGCGGGGCTGGAGGAGCTCGAGGTGGCCCCTTCGGAGGGCGGAAGAAGCTGGGGAAGGCGGGAGAGCAGAGGAGAGGGTGAGGGAGGAACAACGGGGGGTTGGGGGCAGGGAGAGGTGGAGAAAGAGAGGCGGGGTGAGATAGGAGGGGATTGAGGGAGGCGGGAGCACTGCTAAGAGAGAGAGAGAGAGAGAGAGAGAGAGAGAGAGAGAGAGAGAGAGAGAGAGAGAGCGGTGAGGAACAGAGAAAGTCGAGCGGTCTCAACACAGCAATGGCTACACAGCTGGCATCGCTCAAGCGTCTGCGTGCTCCGCTGGACGGCTTCATCGTGGACGGCTTCAACTACCTTGAGCCCTCCGTACGGCACTACCTGCTTACTCACGCTCACTCGGACCACACGGTCGGGCTCGCCGCCTCATTCGACGTGGGCACCATCTACTGCTCATCCATTACCGCACGGGTGCTGCGTGCAACGCTCGGCGTGAAGCCCAAGGTGATTGTCACTGTCGACGTGGGCGAGAGCATCGAGGTCGAAGGGGTGCGTATAAATGCGCTCGACGCGGGACACTGCCCAGGCTCTGTCATGTTCCTGCTCGAGCACCTGCAGAGCAGATACGTCGCGCTGCACACTGGAGACTGCCGCGTCTCGCCAGATGTGCGAGAGGCAGTGATGAGGCATCTGTGCACAATGCAGTGCGATCGAGCGCTCGCTCCCAAATTGTCCGCGTGCAGTGCTGCCTCGTCGCTGGATGCCGCTAGCGGCGCGTCATGTCCGGCCCTTCTCCTCGGCAGGACGAACACCGAGCGCAAACGACGGGCGACGGAACTCGAGGCTGGTGCTAAGCCCGAGGCCGCCACCGGCGGCATCTCGACAAACATGGCGATGTCCGCTCCAACCCATCTCTCTTCCTCGTCCGCATCTGCCCCAGTCCTGCCGATTGATGTACTATATTTGGATACGACCTATTCCAACCCCCGATGGACGTTCCCACCGCAGCCCCGAACGCTGCAGACACTCGAGGACATTACGCGAGCCGAATTGGCGCGCGAGCCCGCGACACTTTTCATTGTGGGTTCTTACCAGGTGATGTTGAGATCCTCATGCGAATCGCCCGTCCAGCCATGCGGCCATGCACCAGTTGTGAGGCCGCGCTGAACTCCAGTTCGCTTGACCTCGTTTCCCGACTTTGCCATATTAACACAGGTGGGCAAGGAGAAAGCCATCGCTGCCGTCTGCCGTGCTGCCGGCGGTGTCGCACTCGTCTCCTCTCGTCGGGCACTTTCTCTCAGGCTGTGTGGCGCATGGGATGACAGCATCCACACCGAAGACGAAACGTGCGCTGGCCAGCCCTTCCCCATGCCATCACAAGGATCACTACCCACCAGTGGCACGTGCTTGCTCTCTGCAGCCAAACCGCTATCCGGGCTATGCGCTCGCGATGAGGCTGCGCAGTGCATCGATACTTTGAACTTGTGACTCCTTGGACAGCTCGTTGCCGCCGGTCCGACTTCAACTGAACCTTTCTTTAACTTGTTTTGCAGGCATCCCGGTATCATGGTGCATGTGCTCCCCCTCTCTGGCGGAGCTGAAGCTCATGCCTCGATGCTCGCTCTCATCGAGCGATACTCCGGAAGGTCCGATTGTTCTCTCACCCGATCTTAAGCTGCCGCAGCACATTCCCGCGAGAGTGCGCACACGCTGGCGGAGCGGTAGCGATGACTTCTCGGCGTTTTCTTGCACGCACATTCGTGCCATCGGAAAGCGGGCCAAGCTCGAGTTGACGGACACAGTGTGGCTCACACTCTACCGCTGCAACTTCTCACCTTGGACGTCCTGCATCGCCCCATAGGTTCAATGCCGTCGTCACTTTCCGCCCCACTGGATGGGAGTACAGCAGAGCGTATCGGTCCAGGGTGGAGGGCAACGTCGCAAAGGCTCGTCGACTCGATGGTGGAGCGCCGACCTGTGGACGGTCTGACACGTTTGGGCAGAGCGCGCCGATCGGTGCCCCCACCGTTGAGCCCACTGTTCCTGCCAGTGCGATCGCGAAACGCATGGGCGCTAAGCAGCAACCAGCTTTGAGAGCGAGGGAGAGGTCATCCCAGCCGATGCTCGAGCTACAAGACAGCGGGGATAGTCAAGGAGCTGCCAACGCTGGTATTTGCGTGGCCGAGGGCTCTTTCCTCTCATCGGCCGGAGATCCCGACCCATGGACGTCGCTGCCGCTACCTTGGGTCGAGAACGGGGGGCGCACACGATCATACGGTGTGCCCTATTCAGAGCACTCATCCTGGGATGAGCTGCAGGTGAGATTGCATTTCCTAGCGGCCAGGTTCGAAGGAGCCATCGACTGGTGCGCTGTCGTACTAGCCATTCCCCTCGAGTCCTTCCCGGACGTTCTTCTCCTTGCTGTCGTCCTCCACGCCCAACTACCCGTAATGCCCATGCCCAGGCGTTCGTGTCGATGCTCCGCCCCCGCGCCATCGTGCCGACTGTCAACGCCGACACCGCCGCCGATCGCGAGCGCATCTTATCGCAGTACGTCCACGCGATGGACCTGTCCAAAGACAAACGGAGACTCGACTGGTTTTTCAAGCATCGGCCCTCTTCCGACACGTCGACGGCGCAGAAGCGGCGGTGGGCGCAGCTGACCACAGCCGCCAGCGACGAGGCGCCGCCGGCCGCCGCGCTGTCCGCGCTTTCTGACTTGGTGGGACCGGATTTGCCTCTGAAATACAAATGGCAGCTTCTGCTGGACGCCTCGCACGACGTCTCTGCTGCCGCCGCCGTGCACTTTGGCGCCAATCAAGGACAGGTGCCGGTGGAGTTCATCTGTGCTCCTGAAGACGAACCCTCAACGTCGAGCGCCCGGCCTTTAGTTGAGGCCAAGGCCGATGGTGGGAATGGAGTGGGCTCGGGCCCGCTCATCTGCACTAGCTCGCCTCTTCCGGTCGCGACGTCGCGGCGGCGCCGGCCATGGCATAACGGGAGAGGCGAGGCCCAGGTTATAGATTTGGAGAAAGAAGGCGAGGAGGAGGAGGACCTCTCGCTCCCTCCCGGGTCGGTTGCATGGGTTCTCGAGCCCGCGCGCGGCAAGTCATATTCTCTCTACCGCTCTCGCTCCGACATTGAGTCGCGCCTCACCGCACTTGGAGCCCTGGTGGTCAAGAAGGGGTCGAGGTTGCAAAAGACTGAGGTAGGCTTGAGGCGGATCCCATGTCGTGCACTCGTCCGTCCTTTCGCTCCTTGTCCCTGCTCGCCAGCCGTATCAAGTCCCGCCCGCACAATTCCTTGGCCGGGGAGCCACACGCTGCGTCGAAGGGTGGCAATTGGACAGTTGTCTCGTCGCGAACCCCTCGGGGTGTGTCGATTGCATACTACCCGCCCTTCCGATCCAATTCACGGCTCTAGCAACCTATGCAGGTGACCCTACTCGTCATCCCCGAGGGAGCGGAGCCCGGATCGGTCCCGACGTCTCTATGCCCATCCGCGCGCGTCGTCCACGAGTCGTTCGTTTCGAAGCGATCGCTTGCCCTGCGCGCCGGACGATTGCCCACACCGCCGCCGCCGCCTACCGCCGCCGCAATCACTGCTGCCGCCCGTTGCAACGCCTCCGCCAAGTGTGGTGAGGCTGCCGGTGCGGGCTCGGTTGGGAATAACGGAGGCAATGAATCCGGCGACAGCGGAACAGGCGTCCCGACGGGTGGCGAGAAGCGCGCGGCCAGAGAGCGTCGTCACTCCGCAGCCTCGCGCGCGCGCGCCGAGCGAGCATTGAGCGAACGGCTCTACTTGCTCGAGCGGCGGGACCTTTCCGAGCGCAGCGAGAGCGGCAGACACATCCTGAAGCATCAGTTCGCCGTGCTTGGCTCCACGGGTGAACACCGCCTGCCGAAGCCCTCGCCACCACGGCCTAGAACACAGCGATGTCACCACACACACACTGCGCAAGGCGTGCACATTGTATGGACGCCACCGTGCTCGCTCACCTCTGGTCCCTCGTATTGACGCCCGCTTGTCCCTTCTTGGCGCAGGCAATGTCTACCATGCGACCATCTGCCGATTCCCCAGCTGCACGTGCGTCGACTTCACGGAGCGTGCCGCCATATGCAAGCACCTCCTCTTCGTGTACTTCAAGGTGCGCGCGGCGTCCGAAAGGGCCCTTACAAGCGCAAGGTACCCAATCGGCCCGTCCTCGATCGCTCGCGCTCAACCCATCTTGCCCTTACTTACCACGTTGGCGCGTCCTTGCGCGCCTTTGTCCTGCTCAGGTACTGCGCGTTTCGCGTGAGTCGACTCTCCCGCTTCAAAAGGCACTCCTTGCAACGGAGCTCACGCATGTCCTCGTGAGCGACTCGTGGCTACAACTGTGCACGGCAGGTGCCTCACCGGCGGCTGGCTCGGGCCATTCGCCGGCAGTAATAGAGGGGACTACCATGGAAGGCGAGCCCGTAGACGGCGGCTACCCGACGCGCGACGGTACCAGGCGCGGCAGTGCCCATCGGCCGGCAGCGAGCGCGATGCCCACGGACGCCATAGCGAGTGTGGAGCTGCGCCGGGCCTACGAGCGTCACGCCGCCGCAGCCGGTGCTGAAAACCAATCGCTCGCGACATCGGGGGGCACCGCCTTGCCACTGAGCGGTGGGGATGCAACGGTCGACCTCGCGCTCCCGATGGTGGAGCCCAGGCCAATCGACAACGACAGTGAGCCATGCCTGATCTGCTACGACCCAGTCACCGCTGAATCGCCAGAGGCAGAGATTGCGCAGATGGTGAGCGAAGCCATGTCGCGTCCTGATGCGCTATGCGATTCAAAGGAATTGTCGGCGTCGGCTTCGGGAGCGCTGCAGGTAGAAGCGGCTAGCGGATGCGGATCGGCGGTCCCTACCATCTCAGCCCGGTCCGGCCCCGCAACGTCATACTGCGCTCATGGCTGCGGGCGCAACTACCACGCCGCGTGCATCCGCCGCTGGGCCTTCGCTCGGGGCGCGCTGCAATCCGTGCCATGTCCGGCATGCCGCGCACCGTGGCGCTCGGATGATCCGTGTCTGCCATCTACAGCCGCCTTTGCGGGCCCGGAGGAAGGCACCACCACGGAGGACGGTGCCGCACTGAACGAGGGCTTTTTAAACCTCGGTGGCCTGCTCCCTACCACCGCGCGCGCGAGGGACACGTCTACTTACAGCGAATGGCTCCAAGTTCACCAGCAACGACGAGAGCAGCGGGAAATGGTACTAGGACCCTCAGCTGTGATGGGACGCTCACCGAAAAGTGCAGAGGGCATGACGCCGCTTAGCGGCGGGCGCGGTGGGGGCGACCCGAAGCCCGGCTCTGCTAGGGTGCGCAGCGGTAGTCGTATGCAAGGCGGCGCCATCAGTAAGGCCGAAAGCTGTCCCTCAGCGGCCATCATGAGCGGGTGGCTCCGCCGAAGCAAGGGTGGAGGCTGAGGGTCGCTTGGTGCTCAACGCATGCTTCTCGCTTTTCTCCTTCTCCAGTTTGTCAAGGGGATTGCTTCTGTAGCTGCGACAAACGAGAGGTCAAAGCAATCCTGCACTCCCACTGCTTCTCATGATGATGAGCGTGTAGTACACTTCTTGGAAAGAGTAGAATTTGTGGGATGCGTGTTCGTCACTTCAATCTTGCTTGACCTAAGTTTTGGAGTTGCTCTCCGTTTGGAGAGCATGGTCGTATGCTCACGGGGCGCGTACAACCTTCTCACTACTTTAGTCACGCGCAGGCGTGGTAGCATGGGCTGCAAGAGCAGCTACGACTCCACGTTCTCCACTCTCTCTCCCCTCCCAATATTGCATGAATAATGAAGGCGAACACTTTCTCCTGTTAACCAGGCTCGTGGCACAACGCACAACGTCGCAGCAAACTTTCTACACCCCCACTCCCGCGACCCTTCTCCCCCCGCCATCATAAATAAATAAACCTTTTAATAGTCTCACCGCACACGCGGCCGTGGACCCTCTACTTTCTACTCACGTAGGAAACTTTCTACACCCCCACTTCCCCGGCCCTTCTCCCCCCGCCATAAGGCGACTCCCCCCGTGCACTACTAGGGGGATAGGGGTGAAGGGCTTAGATATGGTCCGGTGGCCCGCGCCCCCCCCCGGTGATCATTCCCCCCCTTCCTCCTGTGTCTCCGAGTGGGCGGCGGTCTCAGCCCCGACTTATCCTGTAAACAGGCGCGGGACTTACCTATTTTTCGGTGAGCGGAGCTCTCGCTCCGCCCACCCCCTTCTCCGCGCTCTCTCTCCCCTCTCCTGCGGCCTGCGGCACGCGCGATGGCGCGCCTGCGGCAGGCCTGCAGCTGCCCCTGGCGACCCCTGGAGGCTCATGGAGGCCAGCTCTGGGGGCAGAGGAGGCTGGGACTGGGCCCTGGTCTCCCCTGCCTCTCCCTCGCTGGCGCTCCTGAGCCTCTGGGGCCCCCAATCTGCACCTGTCTGCCTGTCGACCAGGGGGGGAGGGGGGTTGGAGCGATGGGCTGGTCACGAGGGGCCAGGATGGGGGAATGGGGCGAGCCTGTGGGGAAGGGAGTGGGTCAGTAGGGCAGTGGCCTCCTGGCAAGCCATCAGGCGTGCCAGGAGGATGGGTGGTTCCTCCCCCATGGCAGGGGAGGAGTGGAGAGAGGGGGGGGCTCGTGCCCCCCCATGGGTCAACCAAGTATAAACTTAGTTGTTCTCCCCCCCGCCATCAGGCGACTCCCCCCGTGCACAACTGGGGGGATAGGGGTGAAGGGCTTAGATATGGTCCGGTGCCCCCCCCCCCCCCCCCCCCCGGTGATCCGTTCTCCCCTTAGCCATTAGCCATTAGAACTCCCTTGAGCCTTGAGTTTGAGTTAATGCCCGGAGCGGGGGGAGGGGGGCGCGAGGCTCCCCTACTGACCCCTATGATAACAATAGGTAGTTAGCCGCGAGAGGGAGAAGGGGCGGACCGGCCTCCCGTCGCCGTGGGCGTTCTCCATCTCTCCCTTCTTTTTGTTTTGCCTGAGTGGATGGTAGTGCTATTTCCGTCCCCTCCACACTTGTATAATATGTACTCGAATTAGACTCTGGCCGCGTTGTGAAGTAAAAGAGAAAGGTGGCCGTCCCGCGCTCCGGGGGGCGCGAGCGGGCGGGGATGGGCAACCAGCTGGGCGCGGCAGTACCTCCCGACTACACTTCTCTGCCTGAGCTTCAGTCGCTGGCATTCGTCGAACGGCTGGGCGGCGGCCGGTTCGTCAAGACACTCAAGTGTGCGATGGGGGACGGCCAGCTCCTCGTTGTCAAGGTCTACGTGAAGAGAGACGCGAGCGAGCGGCTGAGTGCGTATGAGGAGATGCTCACAGAGGTTCGCTCTCGGCTGAGCGTGGACGCCGCGCCGAACGTGATGCCGTTCCGCTGGTTCAAAGAGGGACAGCACGTCGCCTACCTTGCGCGCCAATTCCTTCATTCCACGCTCCTCGAGAGGATCGCCACGCCACCTTTTCTCACGGCACATGAGAAGCTGTGGATCGGGTTCCAGCTGCTCATGGCGCTCTCGCAGTGCCATGGCGCAGGCGTCGTCCATGGAGACATCAAGGGTGAGAATGTCATGCTCACTTCCGCTGGCTGGCTGCAGGTCCGGCCGTGCCCACGCCAACGTCCGCTGCACCGGCGAGGCATGCATAGGGGCGGATATTGCTCCCCATCCATGGCTCTGTCGATGGCATGTGACACCTACTTCGGGCTGCCCAGCGGCTCCCTTTTCACCCTACTCCACCCTCGCTTTCGCCGCGCCCCTTCAACCCCCGCTCGTAGCTGACGGATTTAGGCAATTTCAAGCCGGCTCTGCTCCCTGCCGACGACCCGGCTGACTTCTCCTTTTACTTCGACGGTGGCGGTACACGCCGCTCATGCTATCTCGCCCCAGAGCGGTTTGGGGAGAGGCCGCTTGCCAACCACCCAACGGCTAGCTCGGGCCTCCAGCCATGCATGGACGTCTTCAGCGCGGGATGCGTGCTGCTGGAGCTCTTCCTCGAGTGAGTCAATTACCCATCTATATCGGTTCCACATCTGCTGGCCGATAACAACCACGGCGCTTCTCTACTATCCCAAAAGGATGTTTGGACTGCCTTGGCCTCGTGCTCATCCGTCCGTCGTCCACTTGTATAGGTGTGGCCCCGCCTTCGACCTGCCTAAGTTGCTGCGATACCGTAAAGGGGAAGGCAGTGCACAGCTGGCGGCACTTCTCGCTCGAGTCGAGCCGCCAAAGTTGCAAGTGAGCATCGCCTCGTGGCCTCCGGGTATCTGGATGAATGGCACTCCTGCTCTGAACACGCGCTCCGGCGACACGTTGGTCCCTCCTCTGGCCCTTGGGGCACCAGGCCGCAAGAAGTGGGAATCACCCTGATGCAACTTCCCACCCACGGTATACTAGGATGTGCTGCGAGGCATGACGGCCTGTGATCCCTCGGAACGGCCGACGGCAAATGAATGCTTAGAAATGCTCCGAGGCGACACACTGCCCGAGGTGCGTGTCAAGGCAGCGATTCCCTCCTTGCGTTGTGGCGGAGACTGAATGCGCACGAGGCCTCACAAGGTCCTTGTGAGTACGGTGAGGGAGTCGTACCTGAGACTGCAACTTGTGTCACAAAAATAGTCCAAACCTTTGGGAGTGTGTAGCACCCCTCCTAACCTGATCCTGGTCCAACCTTGGTCCAGGCCTTCTACTCCTACATTCACCCTTTCCTTGCTTCATTGCGCCTGTTGGACTGCGAGCGCCAGGCACTTCGTCTCTGCGATGCGGCTCCTGAAATCCTGGCCCAGATGGCCCCAAGAACTTCGAGCCTGCATACCGACGGAGCGGCCGACGCGCTGCTCAGGAATGTTGGCACACCCAACTGGGGGGTTGACACAGCAACCTCCCTCGCAACAAGGGAGAAAGGCGATGGGGCATATCGTGAGGACGGCGCGTCAGGTCGAAACGGTTATTTGGGCTGGGCGGAGAAAGGAGCGGTTGCGTATCTATCGCGAGTCGAGGAGCTCTGGAGAAAGGAGGCAGCATCGGAAGCTCCTAGCGCGTCACCGCCCACTTCACAAAACGATTTGGTCACGTCGATGCCTGCCATTTCTGCAACACACTCTCCCCCCTCCGTCTCCGCCTCTTCGCCTTCCCCTTCTCCGCTGGTGGTCGCAGTCGCCCCCTTCTGCGCATGTATCCGCTCCATCCGCTCTCCAGCCCTTCTCTTGAGAACGTTGCGGACTCTCCTCCGCCTTGCACTCTTCTGTGAGGACTCAGTTAAGACGCAGCGAGTGCTGCCATACTTTGTCACGTGCTTGTCCAGTCCTCTGCCCACGGTGCGTCGGCTACCGCACACGAATCGACGCCATCGCCACATTCACTCCCCGACCTTCACCGCAAGCATGCCTAGTGAACTACTGGTCCCTGCCATTTCTACTCACCACTCCTGTTGCTCTGCGCCTACCCAGCCGTCGAGCACCATAAAGCCAGGCACTCCCATCACCGCTCTCGTCGCTTCATCCCGTGCATCTCTCAGGCTAGGGCTGAGGCGCTTCACCTCATAGTCGACCTGCTTTCATCCGTCAATTTTTTGCAGCCGGCAGACACACGGCTTCTACCCGATTATGTGCTGCCCGCAGTTGGGCGCTGCGCTACTGACCAAGGTGAGCTTCAACATTTGTAGCTGCTTGCTCAATTGCCGACCACATGGGCAGCGGAACCCTTACAGCTCGTACTGGTGTGGTAAGCCCTTTCCCATCCATTGCGGGGAAGTATGAGAGCTCGTTCGTGGAGCTCTACGACCAATTCACAAACGAACCCCCCCCCCCCCTCATGGAGTAGAATCCGTTGTCCGATGTGCTCTTGCTCTTCGCTTGGGTGAACTTGCCACTATAGCCAAGCGCTTTCTGGAGACAGCTCAATGGGTGCGAACTCTTTCCATCACTGAGCAAGCTTCCAGTGCCAGCGCAGGATCGCGCAAGCCTAGCAATACCGGCGCTGGCGATGCTGGAGGGTCGAATAGTTCAGCCTTATCCGGTGCTGCCGGTGCCACTAGCACTGGGGTTGGCGGCGTTGTCAATGGCGGGGCGGGGCTCGTCGTTGGGGCCACAATAAGCTGCGACAGCGGGAGCAAGGCGGCCGGGGCTCCCACGGTCGCGTGTGGCCAGCACGATGGACTCGATGCGGTTGCGGCGAGCACACTGCGCTCGTTTGATACAGAGCTAGCGACACTGCAAGAGCAGGTGAAATCGCGGCACGCAGCTAGATTATGTCCAAAGATGTGCAGTGGTTATGCCGGTGCTTGGTGTTTCGCATCCCGAAACTGCGGATGCGCTGAATCACCCGCATATCCCTCGCCGCTGCACAGATCTCGCACGTCGCGGTGGCCATCCTCACCGACGCTCACTCCTCTGCCGCTGTCAAGCGGTCCCTTCTTTCTGGCGTGACGTCTCTTGCCATTTTTCTTGGTCGTCAGTCCACGAACGATATGCTCTTGCCGTTGTTGATTACTTTTTTGAATGATCGCGACCCAGCGCTTCGAGCCGCCTTTTTTGAAGGAGTGGGCGGGGTCTGCGCATTTGTGGGCAGGGCCAGTCTGCAGGCATTCATTCTGCCATGTATTATGCAGGTGTGTTCGACCTAGACGGATTGGGGCGACGGATTAGGTAGAGAGATCTACACGCATACACGCGCTCAGTCGCCTCCGGGTGCACGGGCAAACGTTGCCACAAGGGCGTGACCTTCACCTCCAGCTTGACTTTTCGGAGCCTTGATGTCGGGAATGTCTTGATGGCGATGGCTCCAACCCGTCCCAACCACCTCAGGCGCTGACCGACGTGGATGAGCCAGTCGTCTGTGCCGCTCTCGAGTCACTATGTCGACTTTCTGAGGTTGGGCTCCATCCGAGGGGCTCGCTACTAGAGGTGTGTACATGGACCGTGGCTGGCAACTGGCCGCCTTGTCTGCTTGTGGACACTTGTTCACCAGCCCGTCGAGCAAAGCACGGGAGCGCACTCATCCATAACTTCATCGAACACCGAGTTAGAGGCCCTTGAGTGGCATCAACCTGACTCTCTCGATCGACCCGCAGGTCACCGTGAAAGTGGCACCGCTGTTGTGTCATCCAAACGCTTGGGTTCGCTCCGCTACCATGGGCTACATTGCCACCCTCTCTTCCCACTTCTCCACTGCAGAAGTCTTCGCTCGAGTTTGCCCCCTCCTCCGTCCTTTCCTGCGCCACCCTATCATATTCCTCACCCCCGCCGCTTTACAAGCCGCTCTCCGTCCACCGGCTTCCCGTCTGAACTTTGACCGTGCTCTAGCCGCCGCTGCCGAGCAAGCAGAAACTGAGACGGGATCAAGTGGCGCCAACATCACTGCGTACGGCCGCCTTGGCGACAGCGATTCACTAGATGTTGGCACGGCCCTTTCGTCCGCTGACGATGCCGGTGGTGGAGCCGATGCGGAGGCCGTGGAGCTGCTGCTTAGCGATGCATCCGACGACGATACTGACGGGGGACTCAGCGCCCTGAGCCTGCGAAGTGGGGACGAAGGCTTCGACAGGACCAGCCCACGTGGCAGGTGTCTGTCCTCCGATGCATCTGTGGATGTAGTGGGAGGAGACCCAGCGCGTGAAAGGTGTTCAGGCACATCTGTCTGTCGTGCTGTTGCTGGCAGCGCCGATCGTAGTGCACGCTCATCTCGGGTGGGCCTTGTCGTTGGGGGCAGCGTCGGTGCAACAGCGTGTGGTCCGCTATCTCCTCCACACGGCATCGACACAATGCCGGCCATTGCCGAGGAGGGGAGCGCCGATTCAACAATTCCTACAGCAAGCCAAGCGACGTTGAGGGGGTTGCCCCAGACCGGCGGTGTCGGCTCGATGCCTTCGGCATCACAATCGCCCCGCCCGCTGCCGATGCCTCCTCCCTCGGCACCGCTCGACCTCTCCGCACTCCACGATATAAGCCATGAGGAGGCTGTGACGTTGCAGGCAATGAGGGAATACATCCGTGCAGCCTCAGTCGTCAAGCTGGCAAAGGTGCTCTCGCCCTCATAATTTGTAAAGGCGTTGTTGCATCCGAAGCCGTTGGGCAGTGCCTGGCGCCAACCTCCATCCCTGCGTGGTTTCGACACCAGCACCCGGCCTGAGCTATCAGTCTTCTGCATCTCATGCGCGTGTCCATTCCCATATCGTGCGCACCAAGTGCCCCGCCCGCACATGCCCTGCCCGAAAACCTATACGCAGGTCCGCATGTGGGAGACGGACAACTCTGCCCTCCTTCAACTCGACGGCGGTGGAGGTGGCGCCGCACTGCTGGCGTACCGACAGCTTTCACGCCGCGTGAGAGTGCAGCGCCTCGTCCCTCCGCCATCAGCTCCCTGGCCAACCTCGACTGGGCCTGCCGACGGCAACCTAGCTGACGTGGTCGGCACACCTAGAGCTGCGGGCATCCCTAACACCTCTGCTCCTCATCCCTCCGTTTCTGTCCTCCACGATCACTTTGGGAGCTTCACTGTCCCACGAGTAAGCGCCGACTCAAACAGCTTCGTTGCACGCACAGGAGCAGGCGGTGGGGCCTTCTCATCCACTCATGATGGAGTTGGTGCCGACAGCATCTCCGCTCCCAGTATGAGTACTGCCGGAGGGTCAGCATGCAGCCTCAACAGCTTTGGGCGTTCCGGCAGTTCCTTTTTTCGCTCATCTGCTGCGACCTCTACGCGTCGCTCATCGCCTATGCGTGCCGAAAGCGGCGACGCTGCGAGCGGTTCACACGGCGGTTGCAGGTCCTCAAGCAATGGGGCGGCGAGTGCACGTCAACGTGCCACTTCTGACTTGGGGTGGCCTCCAGGAACATGCGTGCCTTCCTCCTCGCGCACCCATGAAAGAGAGAGTGGAGGTGATGGGCTTCAGACGTGGTGCCCCCGTGGCGCTTTGGTTGCGCAGGTGCGTGGCCGAGAATAGGTCTACTGGCCTAAGGCCATCGGATACTACACGCATTCGCGCCCTTTTCCACGCGTCACTTAACCGTGTGCAATCGACCCCATCACGCCGAGCTGCCCCCCCCCCCCCCCCCCCAATTTCCCCACCGTGTAGATTCGAGCTCATGCAGATGGCGTCCGCTCCCTCGCGCTTACCGCAGACGGGAATACCCTGCTGTCGCTTGGCAAAGGTGGCGCGGCGCTCAAGGCGTGGCCGTTGCGTTCTGTAGAAGCCGAGCGCGACCATGCACAACATGTTGCCGCTCACTCTTTCCCGCAAAATGTCGAGTCTCGTGCCATGGCAACATGCGCCGGGGGACGCGATGTTGCTCTTGCCATTTTCGATCGCACCAGGGGGCAGGAAGCAATCTCAGCCAACAGCAGCGCTGACGCGCGCGCAGTAGGTTGGAGCGAGTGTGTTTCAATACTCTCCATCGACCGGCTCGGAGACTCCGTCGCCACATCTTTTCGTTTGCCCCTTGCACCCGAGGGCGGGTCACTCCTGGGCCTCGGCTCTATTGACGGGGCTGCTGGATTGATTCTTGTTTCGACGGAAGATGGGAATGTACGCGCGGTTGACACGCGAGCCAACAGAGATGCATGGGTGCTAAAGCATGAAAAGAGGCTGGGGCTTATGCAGGTGCGGCGGCATTTTGTCTTAAGAGCCTGTGAGTCGAGTTGAGATTGTGCCGACACCTAAGGGCACACGTCGCCCCCCCCCCCCCCCCCCCTTCCCGGCGCGCGCGCACCCTTTCTCCTAACGGGTTTATCCCTGTTCCTCGCACTCAGGCATGGACCACAGGAGGTGCAGGAACATGGATAGCGACTGGGTCCTCCACTGGAAATCTATGTCTCTGGGATATCCGTTACACTTTACGTATCGCAAGTTGGCGCCTGCCGGGATGTATCTCGATCCGTGCCATGGCCCATGCGACATCCCCGCCCGATCGCACGTCATTTTACTCCCCGCGCCCTTCTGCTGCCGACGCCTCTGGACGCCCACTCATCTTTTTGGGTGGCGCTGGTGGCATCGTTACTGGCTGGACCATCTCCGGCTCCCTCCCCAAGTGCGCCGTTGCTCTACAACCTACGGCAGCCTCCGACGATGACACAGCTTCAGCCACAGCCACCGCCGTCGACGCCGCTAGTGCAGAAATGAGCTCGTTACGTTCCAGCGCGACATGGAGCACCAATGGCGGCACGGCGGAGGTGCGAGCCATCCTTGCTGCATCAGATGGCACAGCCATTTGCACTGCTTCAACGGATAGGGTCGTGCGTGTGTGGCGACCAGGTGCAGCAGACCCACCGCCACGACAATCAGTACATGCTCACGTTGATGAGGTGCAAAGCGCACAACAAATTGACGAAGCAAATAGCCCAGTTGCCGTCGGGTCGGCACTTTGCGTCTCGATTGGAGGCCCTCGACGAAATGGCAGCGCATTTTGGCGACGATTGTCAGGTAGTGGGATACCGGTGCTCAAAGAGGCCAATCCAGGCGTAGTTCCCTCTGTTGCGTTCGGCGGGATCTCTGCAGGAGAGGGGAGTGGTGGTCTATTGGCTGGAATTGACGGTGGTGCACATGTGGAGAAGGAACCTGGGCCAACAACAAGTGATTGCCAAGCGGCGGTGACGTCTGCCGTTTGGAGCGGCGCTCACTCGTCCGGCTTCCTGATCAGCGGCTCCTTGGACGGAGTTCTTCACTTTTGGCGATGAGGTGAATTGTCAACTTTCATGTGAGATCATTAGCTCTTCTCCTTCACTTTGCCTTTCCCAGGGTCCTACCTACTGCTCAACACGTGCATACAATTGTAGTTGTGGCTGTGTCGCTCTACCGTACTCAATCCCATCCCCCAGCCTGTGCGCTCTATTCCGCCAAGCTAAGCGCCGTTTTAGCTACGCAGCGCGAGCTCGCCCATTACGAGCAGTGGCTCGGCGCAAGTTGACATGCGCATGCGGGGTGGCATGAACCCCACAAGAAGATGGAGGAAAATGAGTGATGATGCACAGAGCTCTGCTTAGGCCTCCTTGGGCTCAACTACCGTTCAAACGGTAGGGTCATGGAGTGCGCGCAAGTCACGTTCTGTAGGCGAGAAGCGTTCAATCACCATCACCCCACAGAGCTGGAAAAGCGTTCAATCACCATCACCCCATAGATGAAAAAGCGTTCAATCACCATCACCCCACATAGCACATATGGAAAAGCATTCATTCAATCACCATCACCATTGGCGTGGCTGCTAGGGCGGCACCTTTGGATATGGTGCCCAATGGGGGATTCCATCGTAGTGGATGACCGAGGAAGCGCTGGTAGCGCGCTCGGTAGAGGTGAAAAGTTGGCCGGTGCGTGCACGTGCACTGGGGGGAGGACAAATACCGAAGGGAGGGGGCAGTGCCCCCTCCCCCCGGTACCACTCGGACACCTGGCTCGTCTGTCGCATTCATCCTAGATGATGCGATTTCCAGGCTCTTATTTCCAGGTCGTTCGCCGTGCGGCCACACGGTGAAGCTCAGGGTATACCCTCGGACAGAGCCTACTGTACCATATCAAATGCTTCCGTGGCTGTACACGCTATTTGCTGTCGGGGATCTGAATCCCAGGAGCACCCCCCCCCCCCCCCGGCTACCCGGCGAAGGGTTTGAAGGCGCCGTGCGTCGCCAACCATGACATTGCGGCTTTGATGGCCTTGATGGATGGGACTTTACTCTCGATGGTTCGACCAAACATAAGCCGAAGGGTGGCCTTGCTGGCGTCCTCGTAATCTTTCTTGTTCAGTTCAAAGAACGAGTGGATTCTTACACAACTATGGTAAGTACGGGGAGCCAGGCTACGCCGTGCTCGGCGTGGGCGTCTACCAGGCCCTCTCGGGACGCGCCCTTATGCCGAGTCAAGGCGACGCCGTTCTCGTCGCGTACGTGGTGCTGCTGGGCCTCTCTTTCGGGGTGCTCGCGGGGGGGCTCATGGTAGGGTGAGACTCCCCGCGGGAGGGGAAGAAACCGGAGGGGAAGAAACCGGAGCGGAAAGGAGACCAAATGAAGGCAAGCCGCCTGAGGCTCGATTCGAAGAAGAGAGACCACCTCAATGACCGCAAAACAAAAAGAAAAAGACAAAATAAGGTAAGCGACGCGCGCGTTTACGTTTATCCGCAGAGATAGAGCCGACAGGCCTGTCCCAGCCCGCCTCTCCCCCGCCTGGCCCGTCGTAGTGCACGCGGGCCCGGTGGCCGGTGGGTGCTGGGGTGAGAGTGTGGGGCTTAGGCGATGGCGAGCGCGATACCGGAGGGGTGTGAGTCACTAGTATCATAGCGGGCACCTTCAAGTAATTTTTTCTACCGTATCTAGAAGAAAGCCGAGATACAGCCGTATCTACCGTATCTCGGGGAGTCGTGGGCCGTATCTCCCATGTAGGGCTAGGATGCTAGCCAAGATGATGCCCTACAATAAAATGATTCTAACGTTACTGAAGTATGTAGGCCTCGCATATCTCTAGCGGTGGGATGCTGGGCTTGCTCGCCGCCCTCTCCCTCTCCTTCTCTCCGGCTGTACGGCCGCCGGATGCGAGCCGCGAGTGCGGCTTGCGGATGTGCGAATCGAACGGGGAGTCGACGCCGCTACAACGCCTGCCGGTCCCCTCAGCAGAGACGCTGAGCGCAGGGCTGGGGTGCCTTGCGGTTCCTCTCGATCGGCTTCTGCCGCCGGGCGCCCGTCGCTCTCTCCACCTGTACGACAGCTCATGCATGGCTCTGTTCGGGTACGCAAGGGCCAAATGTGCCGGTCGCTTTCTCCTTGCCGCGCTTGAGCCAGAGGCCGCCGCACAGCGCAGGTTTGGCCTGCTGCCAGTTGCGTGCGAGGTGGAGGTACTGAAGTGGGAGCCATCGAGCCACACCAACAAGTTTGGGGACGTCTCCGCGTCGATCCGCGCGGAAGTTGTGGGGTGCGCTCGGCGTAGTATCGCGCAGACGGCCGAAGGAGTGTTACAGTGAGTGAGACGCCCCGTCCGCCTTTCTGTCGGGCATGAAGTGTGTATGCAGTGGGAGGCTTGCGGCCTCGAGCATGAGGCTGCACTTGGCTACTCGCTTGTGAGAGCGCAACTCCACCCGTCAGCGTACACTATGTGCAAATCTGCGCGTTCAATGGAGTCGAACCGGTGTGCGTAGGAGTTTCCGCGGTTCTCGCATCTCCCTCGCTTGGTGACATCCCCGGCCTCGTTTATTCCGCCCATAGGTGGGAGCCCTTCCTCGCTGTCGCGTCGTCGCCCTTTGCTAAGGAGGGCCTAGCGGAAGCGGAAGCGATGATTCAGGCAGCTCGCGAGGCGGACGTGCTCGATGCTTTGGCGGCACATGTTGAGGAGCTCCGCCTCAGGCTCGCATTGCCACCTGTAGATGCGCTTGACTGTGAACAAGCGTTGGAGAAGAGTGGCTCTGCATCTAGGAATGACGAGGCTGAGGATGATTGCAGTGGGCCATACGACGGTGGCAGCGAAACCTCACAGCCGGACGAGGCGGAGCGGCGATTAGTGATGCGGGCATTAGCAGCAACACGGCTGGTCCCTGGCCAGGAGAGGTGGGTATCGCTTTCCAATTGGTCTTTGCTAGAGTGACTCAAGGCTCCTGAGCGCGCGATCCTTGGCCCTCGACTACTGTGTTTGCGCTACGTCCACACATACAAGGCACCCTTCTACCGCCGTCCCGCTCCCCCGCGCCTGTTTTCAGAGGGGAAGCCATGCGTCTAGCGGATGTGTTGTTGTTGCAACAGCGTGTCATAGGAGCGCTGAAGCAAGAGGAGGCTCGCCTCGCTGCCCTTGCCGCCATCGCGGATGCCATGCCTAGGCCGAGATCTTAAACCGACTTCTTCAACATGCGACGCCCGTTGGATTGGTGTAAGTCTCAAACTTTTGCATTTTGCAGCAATAGGACAGCGGCACTTCAGCAGCCATGGTCTCCCCGCATTTCCCACTCTATTCGACCGGCGTCGAAGATTGAGGATTTATCACTACCTAATGCTCCACGTCTTTGCAAACGTGCATACCACCAGCTCCCGCACCCCCTTCCTTGATCGTGCGCTCGTTTCATCAGTGTGCGTCGTTCGGTAGCGGTAAAGGGCTTAGACATGGTCTGGTGCCCCTCCCTGCCCCCCCCCCCTGGTGATCTAGTTCCCCTCTTCCGTCCTAAGCCTACCGGGCATGCAGCGCTCAGTACCGATGCTGATCCCGTAAATAATATGGGTGCGGGACTTACTGATTTTTTGGTGGGCGGAGCTCTCGTTCAACCCCCTTCTCCGCGCTCTCTCTTCCCTCTCCTGCGGCACGCACGATGGCGTTACCGCGGCAGGCTCTCAGCTGCCCATTGGCGACCTTTGGAGGCTCCTGGAGGTCATCTCAGGGGGCAGGGGAGACTGAGTCTGGGGCCTAGCGTCCCCTGCCTCGCCCTCGCTGGCCCTCTAGCTAGGCCTCCTGCAGCCGTCACGCTGCACCCGTCTGCATGTCAGCCTGACGGAGGAGGGATTGGAGTAATGGCAAAGGGCTGGCCCTCTGGCCCTTGTTCTTGTTCCTTGTGGGCCAGCGAAGTGAGATACGGGCGTGCATGTGCATGTATCATGTATATGTATGTGGGGAAGGGCCTGTCTGCTGTCTGGCTTAGCAGGGCATTCTGCCCCTGGCATCTCGGCATGCCATGAGCCATGAGCCATGAGACATGGCAGGGGGGTGAGTGGTGGGTGGTTTCCCCCCGACAGCAGGGGAGGGGTGGAGAGGGGGGGGGGGGGGTCGTGCCCCCCCGCGGCTGAACTAAGTACAATCTTCGTTGAATTTCCTGTAGATACGAGTAGTCTGTACTCCTACTCGAGTCTTGGCACTCTAGTACTCTAGAGTATGTACATAGTCTTCATAGTACTACAGTAAGGGTGCACCATTAAGAAAACAAGGATTTTTGCCTTCTACATTTTCTACATAAGCCGACTCCCACACCTTGATAGTTTCTTAGAAGCCGCGGGGTCTTTACTTTTACTATTACTATTTACTATGTTTTGTGTTTTGTGTATACATATTCAAGCAGCCGAGAGCAGAAGGAAGGCGCAAAAGTATAAGTGCGAAGTGCCCCCGCGGCCCACGGCCAACGAATGGCCACTATTGACCACAACAATCGGCTGACGGCTGACGGCCCGCTACGCGGCGACAACGACAACTTGCTTGGCCCGCCGGCGAGGCCCGCAGCCGCAGCGCATAGAAGATAGAAATGGTTTTCTTGCGCTGAGTTTCTTATCCTCAGGTGGAGGCCTCTCCGTTCAGCTCCATTTCTTATCGCTAGATGGCCAATTTGCTTCTAGGTTTTCTTAATGGGGGGGTTTCTTAATGGTGCACCCGTACTGTAGAGTAGTACTCTAGTACTAGTAGTACGACTCTAGCCCAGTAGCACGTACTTTCGTACTTCTCTAGAGCTACGAGTTCGAGTAAGAGTTAAGAACCGGTGGTGAGGCTCTCTCTCTCTCTCTCTCTCTCTCTCTCTCTCTCTCTCTCTCTGCCACGTCGCGCGCGAGGAGAGAGAGGGCGCACCACGTGATGTGAATATCGGTCCACATTCACGTGAGATTTGAGGCCAGGGCTGAGAGGCGGGTCGAGTGCGGGTGTGTACGATGAGCACTGCTGAGCTCATCTCTCAGCTCTCTGAGCTCCAGTCTCGCCTGGTGTCTGCGCTGCAGGAGGAATACTTCTGCGACGATCTGGTGCCCCCAAAGGCTGCCTTCGGCTGGGACGCCGACGCGCTCCGCGCCTTCTTCGAGTCGGGAGGAGAGCTGGTGCCAGAGGGAAAGGGAGAGGGAGCGAGAGAAGCCCCGAGTGCTTTGCCCTCTCCTCCTCCTTCCCTGGGCTCTGCGCAGAGTATCTCGTCGGGCCGGCCGATATTTCTTGCCCTAGGTGACTCTCTCACCGAGTTCGGCCACCACGTGTGCGATCCTACCTGGGATAAGAAGGCGCCGTTCGCGAGCGATGTGCTCAGCCGCACGCAGATGGATGTGCCCATCCCGGAGCATGGGCCTGGCTGGCTCACGCTACTGCAGCGCGACTACTCGTACCGCACGGCGGCCGACGTGATCAACCGGGGCTACTCCGGCTGCAACTCGCGCATCCTCCGTCGCGACCTGCCTGAAATACTTTCGTCGATCAACAGGCAGGACGTTTTTGCGGTCTCGTTGGCACTTGGCTCCAACGATCACGTGGCTGCAGCGCCCGGGCACGTGCCCAAGGCCGAGTTCAAGGAGAACATGAGCGCCATCCTAAGTGAACTTCAGGAGGTGCGCGAGCAGTTTCAGCCGGTCGGAGTGGCGGCCTTGGGCTCCACACAGTGCAAGGCGCTGGCGCGACGCCCTCGCCGCCATGGCTAGGGCGAGAAGCCTTGTTGAGCACACTCTCCGATCCTTCCCAAAGGCTCTTCCCAAGGCCAAGATTATCCTCATCACACCGGGGCGCATCAATAAGGACAAGTGGGCTAAGTATGTGACCACCGTCACTAACGGACGTATTGACGGCTATGGGCGAGGCGAGCAGCTCATGGGTGTCGTTACGCAGGTGAGTGGTCTAGAGTTTACGCCGCAAGTGGACGCAGGCCAGCTCATGCCCGGCCTTTGGCCGTGCTGCGCGACGTGGCGTCTTGCAAATCACCCCTTTCCTCGCGCTCGATCTGAACGTAGGGTTCCTCAGGCTCCAACTCCGATCTGAAGCAGTATGTAGCCCTGGCATGCGAAGCGGGCGAAGCGGCAGGGCTTGGCACTGGCGGAGTCAATCCGGTGAGTTCCCTCCGCGCTGGAGCTACCGCGGAGGAGGCAACGAAGCAGGCGTGCGCCGGCGCGCGGAGCCCACGAGCCATCGTAACCTCTCTTGGTCACAGGTGAAGGGGCCGAAGGGTGCCGTGCTCAACCTCAACTACATGATGCAGTACCAGCTTGCCAACTATCACGAAGCTGAGCACCCTGATGGATACCACTTCTCTGCCAAGCTCAATCGGTGAGGGATACGGCTATCCCACACTCGGTGTCGATCTTTCGCGCATTCTTAACGCTCGCCAGCTAACAATGATGCTTGCCCTCGCTACAGATTTGTCTACAAAAGCATGCGTGACACGCTCGAGGGCATGAAGCTCTCACCCGTCCAGATGCCAATGCACCGTCCAGTGGGAGTGGCCGAGTACCAGAGCAGAGAGTCGAAGTATGGGCCTAGCGACGAGGACGGCCGGCTGCGCAAGCGTATCTGACCAGCAGCACATAATCGCCACGGGTCATCGCGGCGCTGCATCCCGCATCTGCAGTCGCATGTCCCTACAGGTCGAGCTGAGGTCCTTGAAGCATACATGATATGTTCCCAGCAAGCGCAAGGCGCACTTGGTAATGCGGCGGCGGCGAGGTATCGCGGCGGGCTCATTGTGTCCAAAATGATTCGTTGGGGCTGCATTGTTATATTGAGGGCCGCATCCCGGTGCTGAGCTATCGCGCGTTGCGAATGAGAAGAGAGCGGGAGGGAAAGGGAAGGAGGCCGAACCCCGATCCCGTGTTCAATCATCAATCAAAAGTGGGCACGCAACTCGTTTGAGCCATCGAAGAGGCTGAAACCCAGGGCTCCATGTTTCCGGTCGACACCCTCCTAAGTAGTTAGGTCTCTTTCTACCCCGTCCCAATGTGTTTTTGTCCGACAGTCCCATTTTATTTTCTTTCGCGAATGGGGCGCACACATACGACATACGCGGTACCCGCCGCGGGAAACCGCCATAAACAAAGGGCCGCGAAGGGGGGCGAGAAGGCGAGCGAAAGGAAGGAGCAATAGCAAAATTCTTAAAGGGATTAAGATTCAGGCTAATACTGCTGTCGCTGCCCTAGGAGACCCATCGCACTCATGGCGCTGCCTTTAGCCTTCAGCTAGCCATCGCCCTCACCTCGAGCTCTCATTCCCCCCACCCCCACCCCACTTCCCCCCTTCGCGTTTTTCGTTCGTTCCGCCTTTGACCATCGGTATACGGTCGGGGGATGCGGTGTCGCATACTCTGCGAGTAAAAGATTTTGGAAACATTCCCATCTCGACCATGGGTCTGCGTGCAACACGCCAAGCCACGACACACATGACCGCACTAAGACCCAAGGCGCAAAACTAAGTACCTGTATTATAAAAAATTCTGAAGAATTGAGTACTTGTATATAACTCCCCCCTCGCAGGCCCCAACAGGCTACGGGCAGAGGAATGGGGACCATCGATGGAGACAACAGAGCTACCGGGCACTGGGCTGGCGGCGTCCTC
This sequence comes from Isochrysis galbana, assembly GCA_018136815.1. Classification (NCBI taxonomy): domain Eukaryota; phylum Haptophyta; order Isochrysidales; family Isochrysidaceae; genus Isochrysis; species Isochrysis galbana. The sequence continues at coordinate 532,148 of CM030941.1, read as the reverse complement.
AGTCCCGACTTATCCTGTAAACAGGTGCGGGACTTACATATTTTCCGGTGGTCGGAGCCCTCGCTCCGCCCACCCCCTTCTCCGCACTCTCTCTCCCCTCTCCTGCAGGCACGCGCGATGGCGCGCCTGCGACAGGCCTGCAGCTGCCTCTGGCGACCCCTGGAGGCTCCTGGAGGCCAGCTCAGGGGGCAGAGGAGGCTGGGGCTGGGGCTGGGCCCTGGTCTCCCCTGCCTCTCCCTCGCTGGCGCTCCTGGGCCTCAGGGCCCCCCACTCTGCACCTGCCTGCCTGTCGAACAGGGGGGAGGGGAGGTTGGAGCGATGGGCTGGCCACGACAGGCCAGGACGCGCGAGGCAGGCGAGCCTGCCACTGAGAGAGTGGGTCAGCAGGGCAGTGGGCTCCTGGCAAGCCATCAGCCATCAGGCGTGCCAGTAGCATGGGTGGTTCCTCCCCCATGGCAGGGGAGGAGTGGAGAGAGGGGGGGGGCTCGTGCCCCCCCATGGGCGAACTAAGTATAAACTTAGTTGAGCGAAGGACAGACATAGTTGAGAGTGAGTACGAATTAGCAAAGCGCCTAAGGCGATGCCATTAGCCATAATGGGATAGCGCCCGCTACGCCTAGCCACGAGCACTATAGGCTACAGCATAGCCATCCATTACCACTACCAACGACCCAAATACGCTTGCTGCCAGCCATACCATCTCGCTCCAGGTGTACCATGACCATAGCGGCCTATCGCCTATCGGAACGGGTGCGGGTAGTGGTTGACATGTTGCTGAAGCAATCCATCTGATGGGCGCGATTACAACCCTATCTAATCCCAAAGTAGAACTCTCTAATGCTTCGCGTCGCATCCAGCAAGTCCCCCCCACCCCATCCCGCCCTTAACACACACAGGTTGTACACGTCAGTAGGTACAGCTTTCCTCCTTCCCCCCTCCCCCCGCCTCGCCGGAGAAAGATCGCCGATTTGATGATCAAGATGCAGCCCAACTCCAAGAGCGGGGTGTTACGGGCATGGCGTGCCTCGACTGCTTCACCGGGCGCTGGGCGGATAGTCGTGAATTCGAACACGACTGCGGCGTCATGTAAGCCCACCCTTGATCAAGGTATTTGGGCCGCTGGTTGCTAGGGCCTCTCTGATTTGCCGCCGGCGATGAGCCCTCTCGGTACATCCTACTACATTGAACACCATTCGTCGCAACTGCTGTGTGCAATGCTAACAGACGTGATTGCGGTGGTGCTGAGTGCTCTTCTTGCCATGCATCTCCGAGAAGCTGCCTTCGGCTCTGTCGAGGAACGCGAGTGCCTGCAAGAAGCACACGAAGGGCGTGCTATGAGACTCGGAGGCACACTACGCTCATAGCGTGAGTGGCCTACCTCTCGGAAAGCGTTGAGCAGATCTCGCGCGAGATCTGCAGTGAGGTTCGCCTTGACCACAACGCGGAACATTGTTGTCTCTCTAGGCATATCGATGAAAAGTGGATTCTCCTCCCCCGTGACCTGCTTTGCAAAGTTGTAGGGACCTTGATGAAAAATTCTGATGTGGGGCTAGCCGGTTGACTCCTCTAGAGCCTAATACAGCACATGGACGCGACCGGCGCGCAATGGCGCCTGCGAGAGCTGACAATGTCCAGGGCCATACATGGCTAGCACGCGTGGCCAATGAGGCACTCACCGGGTGGGTGAAACTCATGCTGTACCCGGAGACGTACCAATGGGACTGTGCGAGTACATGCTGCATATCGATCGAATCGTATGACCATTCGAGCTCTGGATTCAGCATGGCCGCAACAACAGGTAGGCACCCGACGTCGCCGGCGTCGAGCATGCGAAACGTGGGCTTGCCGCTCTCCTGTCAGACAGCAATGGCTCAGTGGGTTGGGCTCCACGCCCGTCCACAGAAGAGATCGGCATGTCTGTCCGCGCTGATTGCTCCAAGCTGTAGCGCGTGGTGCACGCGAAGGAGCGCAAGGAAGAGCAGCTGGATCAACCTCACCTCGTCCCTGAAAGAAGCCAAACCCTTCCGGATGATAGCAGCCGTAGTCATCATGTTTGAGCAAAGGCGGGTGTATCCTTCGCGGCCAAGCCGATAGAACTTGTACAGCTGCACGTTGATTCCGGTCATCGGCCGAGAGAAGTTCAGTGTGTATGACTCAGCCTGTTGGGCGGGGCGCTTTTGTGAACAAAGGCAGAGTGCCACCTAAGCAGGATGCTAGCTTTGCATCTGGCCATTGCACGCTCGCGCCTAAGATGTCACGATCGCAGGTTGAAAGGCAAGACGCCTGGCTAGGAAGCCTCTCTTCACCCGGCCCTCGCCCACCATGGCCCGTGTACCTTGCCGCCAAGGTAGGAGACCATAACTGAAACGTGGTCCGAAAGATCCTGCCGCTGCCTCCACACGATCCAGCCCGTACCACAGCACGACTGACCAAATTTGTGCCCAGAGCCATTGATGGATAAGACCTGAGAATCGAAATTTGTGCGATGTAAGGGAGCGCAACGTTGAGACGAGGAGAAAGGGGTTGGAGAGTCACACGTCAGCCGTCGATGTGAGGCACCAAGCAAGCGGTGCACACAGCGACCTCGACTTCGGCCCAAACGCACCTGGGGCACTCGAAAATCGAACGGTTCTAGATCGTGCTGGAACGGCGCGATGAAGCCGCCGGATGCAGCATCGACATGTATTCCCACCTATGGCGGAGGCGAAAGCAGAATCGGGAACTAAGGGCGTGGGCGCACGTGCCTGTTGGCAGCGCCTGGGCCGACACGCCCCGCCTGCGCAAGTGTGAGATAGCTCGCCCACCTGCCAACCATGCTTCTGATTGAGGGCCTCGAGCTCCTTGCCGACCTCCGCGACTGGATCGTACTGGCCGGCATAGTGATTACCAAGGATGCACACGACACCGATGGTGTGATCATCAACAAGGCCCGCGAGCGTGGAGGGGTCGATACAAAAGGACTCGACGGAAACGGGTGCGAAGCGGGGCTCGACGTCCATGTACTTGAAGAGCTTCTCCCAGCACGCCTGGTAGAGCGTTGAGATAACGAGGTTGGGGTACTCCCGGCGCACCTGCGCCTCGTTCATGCCATTCTTGCTGGCGTACCACTTTCGCCAGCGGAACTTCATCGCGAGGCCCGCTAGCAGACAGGCTTCAGTTGAGCCGACGGTGCCAGCACCGGGGTAGCAGCCGTGCTCGATGAAGGAGGGCGGCTTGGGGCAGTGCCAGAGCGACGCGACCATGTTGAGCGCGTCGTTGTGGCACTTCATCGAGCCGGGATAGACGGTCTGGTCGGCAATATTGACTGCAAGTCCCGAAAGCGCGACCGACTGCTCCTCGGGCTCGGCGACGACGTTGATGTACGACGCGGTATTGAGCTGGGGTTTGAAGTCGAGCAGTGAGTAATTGCGGATGCGTGTCTCCACAAAGCTTGCCGGCTCGCCATGCTTTGGGAAAGTCTCGTCAGT
>CM030941.1:442309-528581 GCA_018136815.1 Isochrysis galbana | reverse complement strand
CTGCAAGCAGTTAGAGATTCGAAGAAGGTCAGAGGCGAAGTCGACTGGAGGCACATGTGCGGACGGCCCTGAAGTTCTCATCCCCTATCTTCCCAGTCTTCATCCCGTCCCCCAAGATTCACAAAAGGAGCAAGTGGAGCGGGCGAGGGAAATGTAGAGGAGGACGAAAGAGAGGAATGGGTAGAGGCAGAGGCAGTGGCAGAGATACAAGGGGAGGAGGAGAAGCACAGCCAGGAATGAAATTGAGAGCGAGCGAGCGAGCGAGTGAGAGAGAGGGAGGAGGGAGGGAGGAAGCGAGCAAGCGAGAGCGAGCGAGAGAGAGGGAGAGAGGGATAGGGAGGGAGGTGGGTGGGCGGGGGGGGGGGAGGGAGGGAGGTAGGGAAGGAGGGAGAGGCAGAAGAAAAGGGAGAGGGAGAGGGGGGGGAAGTGGCAGAGGTCGAGGCCGAAGGATTCGCACCTGGCAGACAGCCCAAGAGGAGGCGTAATAGCCGTAGAGCGCCTCTGGGCCGACGGGCGAGGTGGGCGAGCTGGGTGGCGGCCGGTGGGCTGGCGAGCGAGGTCGCTTGATCCGGGGGGGCGACATGAGAGGGGGGGGGAAGAGAGAGAGAGAGAGAGAGAGAGAGAGAGAGAGAGAGAGAGAGAGAGAGAGAGAGAGGGAGAGAGAGAGGGACAGAAGGAAGGAGGGTTGGGGGGAGGGGGGAGGAAGGGAGAGGGAGGGAGCAGAAAGAGAGAGAAAGGGAAGAGAGGTGGAGGGGCGGGGGGGGAGGAGCGGAGAGAGCGAGGAGAGAGGAAGAGAGAGAGAGAGAGAAGAGAGAGAGGGAGAGAGAAGAAGAAGAAGAAGAGAGAGAGGGGGGTATATATATATGTGGGGGGGGGGGGAAGAGCGGGAAGGAAACCCCCCCCCCCCCCCCCCCCCCCCCCCGGCCGGTCTTGGGACGGCGGCGGCGGCGTCGGGGGTCGCACCCGTCGGCGCGAGCGAGGCAGACGATCCTCACAGCCTTTTACTATACAATACAACCCACGAGAGCACTTACTTGCTTACTTCGACGTTGCTTGGCCCAATCACCTCGAGGTTCAAGCTCTCTCTTCTCTCTCTACTCTAGATAGAGCTGTATACCTATCTGGGGCCCAGCGACTGTGAACACGCTGCCACGGAGGGGGACGACAGCGAGGAGGACGACAAGGAGGAGGATGACACCGAGGAGGAAGAGCACGGCAGCGAGGACGAGGAGCATGACGAAAAGAGCAACATAGACCAGAGTCACCACGAACCATTGATGGCGGGCTCGCGCGACAAGCGATGTTGCTCTTCTTGTCGTGCTCCTCGCTGACGTGCTGGCGTGCTGGTTGCTACGCTACACGCTACCGATGACGTCGCCCCTCGGACTAGAAACTAGAAAACTCAAAACTCGACACAAAACACAACTCGGGTGAAACACCGCTCGTATCATACTTTCATACTCCACATTGGGATTGAAGGATCGTAGAGCTCTATTATAGGGCGGTCAAACACTATTTTAACTTCTAAGGGTGTAAAAATGAAAAAGTCAGGATTGAGGAAATACACCAAAGTAAAGCGGTAGAAACCCCGGAAAACACCTATGTAACACATATTCGGTGCCCTTTGGGCCCCAGACCCCCCCCGGGAGCCCCCACAACGAAGCGTAACCCAAAAACGGCAAAACAGGCCTAAATACTCTATCTCGGAGAGCCCGAGTTCAAAACGACGCCGGGCGCGCTACGAGACCGTTCTCGTTCCTCAGCCCGGTGTCCGGCCTGCGCCAAGCCCCATATATCCAGGTGCCGCCCAGCCAGCGACGCCAATCGCGCGCGACGCGCCCCCAAGCTGCGTCGAAATCGGCCGTCGCGGCGCCCGAAAGCACGCGCGCTAACGTCCGCCGGCGGAGGCCGGAGAGCCCAACTTCGAACCGAGCCCGGGCGCGCTACGAGACCGTTCTCGTTCCTCAGCCCGGTGTCCGGCCCGCGCCAAGCCCCATATGTCCAGGTGCCGCCCAGCCAGCGACGCCAATCGCGCGCGACGCGCCCCCAAGCTGCGTCGAAATCGGCCGTCGCGGCGCCCGAAAGCACGCGCGCTAACGTCCGCCGGCGGAGGCCGGAGAGCCCAACTTCGAACCGAGCCCGGGCGCGCTACGAGACCGTTCTCGTTCCTCAGCCCGGTGTCCGGCCCGCGCCAAGCCGGCCCTGGTGCACTACCATGGGCCCGGTTACGGACGCGTGTTCAAGGCAGGCCTATTGTACATTTCACTTGTGGCACTTTTCTCTCGTTCGTCCTTATGATGCTTACGTGACTTGGAGAGTGTTTTGGATTTGTGTTTAGCTCCATCTGAGCTCGATTTCTACGTTGTTTGGTTAGTGGTTTGCTTGATTTGGCTCCGAGCCCGCCTCCGAGGCGTTTTTTACCATATGTTCTATCCCTAGCCGTGAGGCTAGCGCCAGCAGTTCCGCGCTGGGAATGGGGTTGCCTTTGCTATCCGATTCGTACAAGGGTCGCAACGCGCTCAAGTCGATTCTCTTTTTGGGTTGTCGTCCCAAGCCTGCTTGGGAGGTCCTCGATGAGTCCGTCGAGTTCGCGAAGATGAAGGCGCAGCATAGTTTTGTCGAACACGCGATGACTACTGGCTCGTGAGACAGTCGTGGAACGTTTGATGACATCGAAAGAAAGTAAGAGAAGGGGTAGAATGTCGCCGACGAGACCTTGAGGCTTAAAATAAACCACCGGTTAGAAGTAAAAGTCTGTCATCGTATGGAATACGACAAGTTTCGTAAATCTTTCTATGATGCGAATTAGCACCGATTCTTCCGAGAAGACGGCATTGTCGTAATGTATTCTGTAGAAGTCCGTGATGATGTATCTCCATGCCAGCAGGTATAGTATGGGAAGTGCTTTGGGGCACGTGCCATCGGGGCGAAGGAAGAGTCTTCCGATTGCCATTTCCTCCCTCGTCGTATCGAATCGTCGAGGGTGTCTTGCTATCGCATCTAGAGTGTCGAAGATGTTCGTTAAACGCGAACATTCCCCCAAGTGGGTGGAGGTCTCGTCCGCTTCCTTGCAGAAACGGCATGTGCTTTCTCGGTCCGCGAATCTGTTTGCCGTGGCGATGCGCCTGTGCGTGATGTGCTTGTAGTGGAGGTGCGTGTCTCTCGCCGTAAGCATGGGCGAGGTGTATATGTCAGCGAGGTGCGCCCATACGTTGTCTGGTAGTCGAAGTCTCTTTTCCCAGTTTTCCGGGCCTGTGAGCCGTCGGCGTTTGTTCTCGGCCTTCTGTAGGGCTTTCGTTAAGTGTTTCACTTCTGTTTTGTCTAGTTCTCTTTTGCCATCGAGTGTATATTCGTCTGGGAGTGGGTACTCCATCCTTTTGTTTGACTTGTAGCCCTCTCCCCACTTTGCCGGTGGGGTCGGGTCCAGGTTCGTTGGTTCGCTCGTGGGGGGCACGCACTAGTAACCATGCATCCCCTTGCTCGCAGGAGCGCCCTCATGGTGAGCTCGGCCCGGTGTCCTAGGACCGAGCTTTTTTGTATTTGATGTTGCTGGGCCTTGTGGGTTCAATCTTTACGGGAGCTGAACCCGAACCGATAAGCGGCCTTTTGTTTTCAATCTTTACTTGGGAAGCTGAACCCGAATCGACACCTTCTAACAATTCTTGGAGGTGGGGAATTAATTCCAAATTGACACAAGTTTTGATTTTACCCAGCAGAACGTCACGACTCATATCGAGGATTGTTTTCTCAGTGAATTTATTGCTCAAGAGAGTGTGTCTAATATAAACCAATGTGAATGGTTTATCAATCTCGCAAATGGAGTGTAAGGTGTCTTCAATTTTTGTATTGTGCTTGAAATTGAATACATTGAATAAGAACTGACATTCTTCAGTGTACGTCAACAAACTTAGGTAGGCCACGGAGCCCCCAACCGGCGGCGGCGGACTGATGCTGTCCAATGCTTCCGCTATAACCTGCATGGCAGTTTTAGAATTGGCATATGGAAAGAGAGGTGTGATGAATTTTTTAAAGTTCTGGTCCATCTTTTTTTTGATCCATTCCAATCGCTTCAGTACTATATCAGCAGGCGCCCTTCCATTTGTAGACATGGTTGAGCACTGTGAGGTTGGTGTCTGCCTTTACTCAAATTCTAGAAGATTTTTTTGTACCGGGAGCGTATTTGGAAACGAGGGGTACCAAACGAAGGCATACGACCTCGGGCGGGAATCACATTCCAGGAGCACTCCGGAGTCGAGGGGGCGGAGGGAGAGGTGGGGTCGACAAAGAGGGAGAGCAGGGGCGCAGGGACAGGGTGCAGGGGCAGGAGGGGTACCTGTGACGCGGCCGAGACTGGGGCCGCCCCCGCGCCTTCACCCTCCCTCGCCCTCCCACCCCTAGGATTGGGACTCCCTCGTGGTGGCCCCGCATCGCGTATTTGGAAACGAGGGGTACCAAATGAAGGCAAACGACCTTTGCCTGGAGTCCAAATAGTTTAATATCCATTTGGCTTGGAGCGCCCTCACGTGGTTTTTCCAGTCAAGGAGGTCTAGCCCCAAATGGGGCCCCTCCCTCGTGTCCCCTTTCATCGGTATTTCCGGGTGTTTCACCCATTGCGTCTTGCGTCCGGTCCGCGGGTTTGTCCATAGCACTCTGTCCGAGTCGCGTTGTTTTTTTGTATGTAAAAGAAGGAAAACTACGTGAGGTATTTTTTTCCCGCAAAGGGCGCATTGCGCTTTGCGTTCACACCACACTTGCGGCGCGCGTCATGTACTCCACGACGCGCTTGTTCTCGAGCAGGCGGTACCAGCAGTTGCGGATCGCCTGCCGTGTGCGCGCGCCCTTGAAGCGGTCGCTCACCGCATCCCAGCGACAGCCGAACTGCGCCACGGCTTGCATGATCATCTCATCCTCATGGGGTGACCACGTGTTGCGCCGGCGCTGCGGGTGCGCGGACGCGCCACCCCTTGCTGGGGCGGCGGTGCAGTCCGACAATCGCGACCAGCGGTTGCGGATCGCGTCACAGCTGCGACCAGGCAGTTGCTGCGAGATGACCTTCCACGAGCGGCCCAGCTGCTTGACCCCCTTCAGGATGACCGCGTCCTCCGCCTCCGTCCAGTCCACCTTGTAGATCCTCGCCTTTTAGTTGGGGCGAGCCTCGTCGCCCCCAGACCAGCCACAGTAGAGCGAGCCATTAGGCGATGCGACAGATGACGTGGGTGCACTCGACACAGAGTCGAAGGAACGCCCCGGCGACTCCAGTGGTTCCAGTGATTCATGGTACAGTCGCGACCAGCGATTGCGGATCGAGTCACAGTTGCGACCAGGTAGTTGCTGCGAGATGACCCTCCACGAACGGCCCAGCTGCTGGACCCCCTTCAGGAGGATCGCGTCCTCCGGCTCCGTCCAGTCCACCTTGTAGATCCTCACCTTTGCGGCGGGAGCCTCCCTGTCCTCGCCCTCAGATCAGCCACAGTAGGGTGACCCCGTTGGTGATGCGACGGATGACGTGGGAGCACTCGACGCCGACGAAGAGTCAAAGGATGGCTCCAGCGGCTCCAGCGGCTCCAGCGGCTCCAGCGACTCCACCAGCTCCAGCGACTCCACCAGCTCCAGAGACTTCAGAGGCTCCAGTGGCTCCAGTGGCTCCAGTGGCTCCAGTGGCTCCAGTGGCTCCAGTGACTCCAGTGACTCCAGTGGCGACGGCGCCAGTGGTGACAGAATGGGACTGTTGCACTGGGAGTCCAGGGGCATCTCGCCTTCGGCCAGCGACCAGATCGTCTCCGAGCTCACAGAATGTTCACTGGGAGAGGGCACGAGTTCACCGGTCGACTCGCAGAAGGACAGTCGGTCCCACACCAGCATCCAGCTGAAGAGCGATGGCGAGGAAGACGAGGGAAAAGGGTACGGGGGAAAGAAAATGAAGACGCGGAGAACACCCTCCCTCCCGCTTCCCATCATGCGCGCTGCCCCCTCCCCCAGTGGCATGCGCGCTGCTCCCCATCATGCGCGCTGCTGCTGCTATGCGCGCGATGCGCGCAAGCGGCCCTCAGTGGCGCGTTCCCTCGACATGTGCAGCATCAGCAGCGCGGGTATCAGGAGAAGGAGCGCGACCAGTAGGGCGTTCCATCGCCGCCTCCGTTGCGCTTCGCAGTGCGCCGCGCCAACCACCGCACTGGCGTCCTCTACCTCCTCCCCCCCGTCTGGCCACACGATGGGGCACACGGAGCCCGAGCGCGTGTAGTGCAGCTGCGCCTGCTCCCACGTCCACTCGGGCTTGTTGGTGCGCCGGTTGACGTCGTTGTGCACTTCGACGAGCATCTCGGTGAGCGCGCGGCGGCCGGAGAGCGCCGCTGCGCTTGGCGTATCCGCGCGTGCGCGCAGGTACCGCGCGTGCCGCTGGGAGCACCGACTCGTCCGCCGCCGCCGCCGTCTCCGCCCCCTCCGCCGCCATCGACCCCTCCTCCGCCGCCTTCGCCTCCTCCTCCTCCGCCGCCGCCGTCACCTCCGCCTCCACTCTCGCCACCCTCGCCCGCCTCGCCCCCCCCGCCCCCTTCGCCTCCTCCACCATCGTTCCCACCTCGCGTGCCCCTAGGGACACCGGCTCATCCGCCGCCGCCGCCGTCTCCGCCGCCTCCGCCGCCCTCGACCCCTCCTCCGCCCCCCTCACCTCCTCCGCCTCCACCGCCGCCTTCGCCTCCGCCTCCACTCCCGCCACCATCACCCAACTCGCCTCCACCGCCGCCTTCGCCTCCTCCGCCGTCGTTCCCACCTCGCGTGCCCCTAGGGACACCGGCTCATCCGCCGCCACCACCGTCTCCGCCGCCTCCACCGCCATCGACCCCTCCTCCGCCGCCTTCGCCTCCTCCTCCTCCGCCGCCGCCGTCACCTCCGCCTCCACTCCCGCCACCTTCACCCAACTCGCCTCCACCGCCGCCTTCGCCCCCTCCGCCGTCGTTCCCACCGCGCGTGCCACTGGGAGCACCGGCTCATCCGCCGCCGCCGCCGTCTCCGCCGCCTCCGCCGCCCTCGACCCCTCCTCCGCCCCCCTCACCTCCTCCGCCTCCACCGCCGCCTTCGCCTCCGCCTCCACTCCCGCCACCTTCACCCAACTCGCCTCCAGACAAGAGGTCCGAAACACGGGGAGCGAAGTGAGGGGCTCTGTGGCGGCGATGGCTTCGGGCGTCGAGCTGCACTATGACGCACAGGCATGCCGCCACTCCAGTCTGAGCGAGGCGCTCGCCACGCGGCGCTCGGGCGTGCTCTACACGTACAAACGCTATGCCAATGCCATCAAGCGGCAGCTCATCTATCAGCACGCGCGCTCTGTCGGATGCCTGGTCGACGTGGGCTGCGGCCGCGGCGGGGATATCGGGAAGTGGCGCGACGCGGGCATCCGCCGCGTCGTGGCGATGGATCTTTCGGCCGCTCAGCTCGAGGAGGCGCGCGGGCGCGAGAATGACCGGCAGAGGGTCCCCAGCCAGACGCAGATCGTATGGCGGCAGCACAGCATACTGGATCCGGAGCTGGCCGCGCTCCTCGCGCCACAGCTGCGATGGGCAGGCGCTGAGGGTGGTGCCGACGCTGTCGCCGCGATGTTCTGCATTCAATTTGCATTTGGGAGTGAGGCAACTGCATCGATACCAATGGCTCAAGTGAGCTCCTTGCTGAAGCCCGGCGGTGTGTTCTTTGGCACAGCGCCCGACGCGAGCGCTGTGCTTAAGGTGCTGGACGGTAAGAATTCAGTGACATTGGAGCCGCCCGAGTTTCCCTTTGTGCTGCGCTTGAAGCGTGTGGATGTTGACGCTGTACCCAAGGGCGCCCGCTCTGATGGAGCAAATGAGATGCGGGAGGGTATAGAGCCGCAAATGGCCCATAGGACTAGGGCGGCGGAGGGTGGGCAGACTGCAGATATGGCACCTGAAACTGGTCGCCGTGACGGTAAGCGAGGCGACGGCGGATCAGTCACGGAACACTGTGTGGGAGGGAAGGACACCTTGCCAGATGGGGCGCCCAATCTCGAGCCAAAGGCATATCTCACAGCTTCCCATTGGGACAAGACCAATGCACGCATTGAGCATGCGCAAAACGCACAAGCGGATGCACAAGCAAACGCAGGGGGGAAGACGGAAGATGGAGAGGGCACGAGTACCAGCAGCTTACGCATCGGCCCACAACACGACGATGAGTTTGGTCATGGGCTGTGCTTCAGTTTGCAGGACACTGTCACACAAGATTCTGACGACCTAACCGATGCACACGAATATCTTGTCTGGCGCGAAACCCTCACCCGATTGGCAGAAGCTCATGGCCTTGTCCCGATTGCCATTGAATCAATGTACAGTCACTCAGCGGTAGGCAAAATGCGCGGCAAGGACGGGCGTGGAGGCCAATCACTGCCAGTTCTGAATGAGAAAGAAGCGCAGGTTGCGCAACTCTACTTCTCGTTCGCCTTTCGCAAGCAAGCTGGACGTGTGTCAAGCACCGACATGGCACCTTCTGGAGTTGACTGGTTGTCGAATCGGGGAGACCATCAGAGTCGCAAGAAGGGCCGATCTGATGGTGGCAGTCAGCTATTCGATAGACATCCGGCTATCAACGACGAGCGAGGCCAACGCAATTGGCACGGCATGGCATACGGAAATCAAGGTTGTGCCCATGCGAGTGGGTATGACGGGCCTTCACAATACCGCTGGCACCGTCATGGCGACATCGAGTCGGGCTACTGGCTGGGGCACCCCCTTTTTTTGTCACAGTGGGGGGGCCTGACATATATTTCCGCACGGCCGTCAGAGGCCTGAAATCGGGTATTTTTCGAAAATTTTGCCGGAAGACCCCCGGTTTTTTTTGCTGATCTCCCATACCGGAACCTATAGGGAGCTTATTTAGGCCTTCGTTTGCCCATTACAGATGGTGCCCTTCGCACCCCCCTAGTGAGTGACCGGGCTAGTTGCTGGTCGTTGTTCTGTCCTTGCGGCGATGCGGGCTCGGATCGGGTTGTGGCTCGCGGGTACCTGGGTTGGCGTGGCTCTGGGTGGTGGCTGCTGTGGCCGCGCGGCGTCCAGCATATCCTGGTCGGCCAGCGCGGTAGGGTGGGCGGAGAGAGAGGAGGGGAGCGTGGCGCGCTTCATGACCCTATCGTTTTAACGATAGTTTTGAGCCCAGATGGTAGATGTTAAATACGTATTTAAGGCCAAATACATACGTATTTGGCTGCATTTGAAGCGCGTCCAGGTTGTAGTCCTCGAATGTCGAATGTATTTGAAGTGTATTTTGCCTGAGGCCAAACACCTATGTATTTGGCTGTATTTGCCTCTTAGGATTGGGCTGTATTTTTGCCGGCCCCAGCCCCCCGTCTCTCTCCGAGATCTAGGCACTCTCGAGTCTCGACCGACCCACACACAGGGGAGGGAGACCCAGGGCGCGGGAGAGCGCCGATTTCCCGCGCGAAGCTCGCTCTCGGGCAGGTCGGGGACCCGCCTCCCCCTCCCTCCCCCCCGCAGGCTTTCTAACCTCTCCAACCCCAGTCCTTCACCTCTCCACGAGGAGCTCCTCCCCTCCCCCTCCCCCTCCTCCTGCTCCCCCCCCCCCCCCCTCTCAATGCCCCGCCGCCGCCTCGCTTCCTCCCCTTCCACGCCAACCTCGCTGCCCTCCGGCGAGGACTGGTCTCCCCCCTGGTGCGTGAGAGACGACACGCTGCTGAGCGACGCCCTCTGCTGCATCTCACGCCACACTCTCTCTCTGCAGAGGCTGGCCGACTCACCCTCCGAGAGGGCAGAACACCTCTCCAGCATCAAGGCCTACCTCAGGGCGCAGCACGCGGCGCGCAGGCGGAGCAGGGACATCTGCAGGCGGCTTCAAGTCCTCGAGCACTGCTTCGGGCCCGATAAGCACGGGTTTGACCAGTTCAGGCTCCTGTGCAGGAAGGTGCCCCTCGAGGAGGCAAGCGCTCACAAGGATGCACCACAGCGGACGCAGCAGGGCGAGCGGCCGACGCGGAGCTCGGAGGGCAGACTGCGCACGCAGGCCAAACCGCCAGACGAAGCGAGCAGCGCACAGCCGTCGACGGGGCCCGGGCGCAGGCCTCCTCAGCCAGCGCTGGCGGCCGCGTGCTCAAGGGAGCCAGCACGCATCTCTCAGCGCCACCTCGAGTTCATCAATCTGGTTGACGATAGCGAGGGGGACCATGACAGCGAGACGGAGCGCGAGGAGCCACATCATGCCGACCAGCGTCTGCTCCAACCGGGCTATTCGCCAAGTGGCGCATCGTCGGGTGCGAAGGATCCGGCTCGCGGCACGTCCCTTGCCCAGGACGTGCGCCATCGAGATCAGCGCCGGCCCTCCAATGCTAAGGATTCGGACGCCCCGAGCCAGAAGAAGCGCCATGGCCAAGCGGTTGGGATGACGTGTGAGACAGCCCCCAGGAGGAGTGGCGGCTCCAGCGGCACATGTGAAATCTGTACCACTCCGGGGTGCCTGTTGCCCAACAGGCACATGGGGGTGTGCGAGTCGGAGATCTTGTCAGGCCCACGGAACCGCAAGGCCACGCAGCGGTTGGGCGTAGGCGACGGCTTCCTCTCTAGTCCGGCAAGCACGTGGGGCTCGGCCAACGCACCAGCGCCCTTGGCCGGGCCCCCCAAGTCGGACAGCGATTCGTCCTGCACGCCTGCCAATCCCGTAGACGTGCCCCTGAGATGTGTGAGCAGTTCATTGCGCTCGCCCGAAGCGGCGCCGTCATCAGCGGCAGCAGAGCCTTCCGCGACTCAGACCATACGCTCGCGCCTCCGCACAGCGGGCCCGGCCTCGGACACGCCTCCTTACCTGGGGGGCAAGCGTCCCCGCGGTGTTGCGGACGAGGAGACAATCCCAGCCACCGCCATCGCCGACCCAGGACGCGCCAACCCGGCAGTCGTAGCGAAAGGCGAGACGGCTGCTCTCGCCAGGGGCGCACCGGGAATCGATCGCCGCGCCTCGAAGCGGTTGGCCAGCGCCACCCCATCGTCCGCGGTGCCGTCATCAGCGGCAGCAGAGCCTCCCGCGACTCAGACCTTACGCTCGCGCCTCCGCACAGCGGGTCCGGCCTCGGACACGCCTCCTTACCGGGGGGGCAAGCGTTCCCGCGGTGTTGCGGATGAGACAATCCCAGCTACCGCCATCGCCGACCCAGGACGCGCCAGCCCAGCAGTCGTCGTAGCGAAAGGCGAGGCGGCTGCTCTCGCCAGGGGCTCACCGGGAATCGATCGCCGCGCCTCGAAGCGGGTAGCCAGCGCAACCCCATCGTCCGCGGCGTCCTCTTCAGCTCTCTCACGCGGCGCCGCTCCGTCCGCAGGCGTGCCCAAGCCACCAACACCGTTCAGCCCCTCCTGCAGCACAGAAGAGCCCCCCGCCAGCGAACCGCAGCAATTACCCTCCTCGATGGAGGTTGATGAGGCAGAGATGCTGAGTGAGATGCGGGCGGCCGCTGCGGCGGCCTTCGGGGCATCGCCACTTTCGTCGCAAGGCGCATGCGACTCCTGGTCCCCGCCCCATCTGCGTGGCCCTGGAGCCGCGGACACCAAAAACAAACCCCCAGACGCCACCCGGCGCTCTTCCGGTTCTGGTCGCGCGGAGCTCTACCGACAGCCTGACGGTGGAGGCAGCGCCGGAATCACCATACGCGATGCACACGGCTTCCCGCTCCCTGCCGACGCCATAGGCCAGCTAGTCGATACGACCCGCCGCAACATCTACAGCCGGCTGCTCCTATCAGTCGCGGAGACACTCACTGACGTGAGCACGCCGGCGTGCGCTGATGGCTCTCTAGCCCACACCGACATGTATGCCCATCTGCACCCGGAAGCACGAGTCGAGCTGCGCGCACAGCTAATGAGGACGGCGATGGGGGTGGAGAACTCGACTCTTCTGCTGGTTGGGCCACGCGGCGCTGGAAAGCATCGGCTGCTTGCCACGACGCTGCACCAGATGCGCTGCGCTGCGCACGCGCGAGCACTGGACACAGCCGTAAGGGGCTCTGGACGCGCACCCCACCTGCCCACGCCGGACGCGCTCACGGCGGCAGCTGACTTTCTCGTGGTGGATTTGACAACCCTGCTCCTCGCGGACGAGGTGACGACCCTGATGGCTATCGCCGCGCAGCTTGGCGTGGCGGCACAGGTGCGTCTCCCCTCTCCCCCCTTAGCCTGCACACCCCGCACCCTTCACCTCATTTCGAGGCTGACCGAGCTGGCCTCTCGCTCGTCCCGAGCGGCATGCGGCCACTCAGACTCGTGCCCCCGCCTTCATGCCCTTGCTGTCCCTTCGATGGCTCGTGCGCGGATTGCGGCCACCAAGCTGGCGCCCCCCTGCTTGCCTCCGCAGATTCAGATGAAACGCTTCGGCTCCTTTGCTGACGGCTTGCGGCACGTGCTGCACCTTCTGCGACGTTCCAACCCGGGCTCGTACGGCGAGGGGCGCCGCGAGGCGCAAGCACAGCCGGTGTGCTTCATCCTGCATGACTTTGACTCATTCGCTCTGCGCCACAAGCAAACCTTCCTGTACTCGCTCTTCGATCTCTGCCAGACCGATGATGCGCAAATGTGCGTGGTCGGCCTCACCTCCCGCATTGACGCGCTCGACCTCCTCGAGAAGCGCGTGCGCTCACGCTTTTCTGGTAGACAGGTGCGTTTGAGGGGCGGTGTCGCCAAATATCCGCGCTCGCCTGTGGGCCGCACTGCGCGCGCATCGCCAACTGGCCTCTCGAGTGCGTGTGAGTGCTGCCATAGCTCATACATTCATCCACTACTCCTCCACTCACTCCACAACGTCAGCTATTCTTCAACTACCTGCCGAACGCGTCCGATGCTGCGCTCCTCGTCCGCAACGCGCTCGCCGACGTTGTGCCCGCCGATGGACGCCTCGATGAGGACCAAGGCCTGCGAGGCAGCACGGGACGCGACGTCTTCGACTCGGAGACTACGATCGACTCGGTCGCATGGTCCCGCTTCTCTCAAGTCTGGGCTGAGCGTGTCTCTGACGTCATCGATACTCTCACCACCTCCACGACGTTCGAGAGGCTGCTCTGGCAGGGCCTCACACCTCGCACTCTGATAGCGGGCGTCAAGCTGCATGTGAGCGGCCTAACGGCAGCCCGCCCGCTACCGACGGCCGCCGGCATCGAGGAGGCGCTCACACGTGGTTTGGCACTACCCGTGCCAGAGGAGATGCTGCCTGAGCTCAGGTGCGCGCACGACTGTGAAATTCGAGCGTGCGCTCAGCACCCTGGGCAGCGTATGCGCGTACACCCTGGAAGTGCACACCCTTCCTGACTTAGTGCCCTCACGATGCGCAGTGTCGTCGAGCTGTTGCTGCTCTTGTCCCTCAAGCGTCGCATGGACTCGGAGGCCCCGCCGCCGCACACACTCCGTTCGATCGTGCGCGAATATAACCATTTCCTCGCTGCCGAGCCCGAGGCTGCAGCTCAGTATGGCCTGCCACTCGCCACCCTAACGAAGGCCTTCGAGCATCTCATCTCACTTGGTCTCGTACGGACGGAAGGTGCATCGACAGGCGCGGCGGGGAGGGCCGCGGTGACCGCCGCTCTCACCGGGGCGGCGGGTGGCGGAGGCTCGGTTGGGCTGGGAGCTCTAAGCTTGGATGCGACGGCAGTGCGCCTGCTTTTGGCGCCACGCACTCTCGAGGTATTTGTGCAGAGCAGCAAAACGGTCCCGACGGTCGTGGCCCATTTCGGCGGCTCGAGGTGGGCATGTTGATGGCAGCTCAGCGGCTTGCCGAGCTTCCAAATCAGCTAGACATGAAATCTGGGAAGACAAGTCGGCGGGAGTAGTGCTCACACTAGGGCTTGGTAAGAGGTTCGCGAAAACGACCTTTGACTTCATTTCTCCCCATCCTGCCATCCGTGACACCTTCGATGGACCTCCCCTCTGCCTGCCACCGTGCCGACTCCTAGCACAGGGGAAAAGTATGTGTGTATGTGTTACCTTCCCCCCCTTTTGATATGAACTCTTGAATATTCAGCCTACTGTTGCTAGCTACGGGCGTCCCATCGCACTCTCGGTGCTGCCTCTCGCCATCATCATCATGACCCCCACTTTAAGAGTAGGTAGTGGCTAGACGGTAGGGCATACTACCCTAATAAATTAATACCCAGTCGACCGTGGGCAAAGGCAAAGGCAAACAGCATGCAAAGGACAAAGGCAAAGGAGAACGAGAGCGTAGAGTGTCGGCGCGCTCCATCGCAATCGCAATCAACTATAAAGTTAGTAGCACTCTTGAGCGTCGTCGAGTGCGCTCGTGGTGCGTGGTGCGTGGTGCCTTGGCAGACTGAGAGTGCGGTGAGAGTGAGAGGTGAGAGGTGAGAGGTCCGTTCCCGTTGAGAATGATTAATTAATTAAATAAATTATTAATGTTATATCCTAGCCAACCCCACTAACTAATTGGACACAACTTTTCAGTCCCGGAATCCCGCCATGCCTGACGAGCCAGGTGTCCGAATGGTACCGGGGGGAGGGGGCACTGCCCCCTCCCCTCGATATTTGTCCTCCCCCCAGTGCATGCACCGACCCTGCGCACCCCAGCACACCCTCTCCTCGAGGCCACGCTGGGGGAAAACCCCTTTCGGGTAAAACAACGCAGGGGGGGGGCGGGGCACTCGTGAGTTTAGGGGCCTAGAGCGCTAATCTCCCTCGCGTAGGCGAGTGGCCGCGACGAGCCGCGGCCCTTCCCTCCTGGCTCTGGCGCCCCCGTCTTCTCTTACCCAAATCGTTCGAGAAGACACGTAAACACCGGAGGGGAGAGCTGCCGCTCCCCCCTCCCCGCCCTCTTCCCTTTTCCTCCTCTCTTCCCTGCGGCGGGGGCCCATGGCGCGCGCCTGCGGCCCCTCTCCAGGTCCCCAGGTGGCCTGCAAGGGCCTGGGAGCACAGCTCAGGGGGCAGGTGAGGCTGGGGCATGGCCCTGGCCCCTCCTGCCTCTCCCTCGCTGGCGCTCCGCGGCCCTGCAGGTCGACTGGAGCTGGCTGGGGGGTCCTGATCAGGGGGGCCCAGGGGGAGGAGGGGCTGGTCAGAGGGATGGGCAGGCCACGACAGGCCAGGGCGGGCGAATCAGGCGTGCCTGTGGGGAGAGGGATGGGTCAGCAGGGCAATGTGCTCCTGGCAGGCCATCAGGCGTGCCAGGAGAGTGGGTGGTTCCTCCCCCATGGCAGGGGAGGAGTGGAGAGAGAGGGGGGCTCGTGCCCCCCCATGGGCGAACTAAGTATAAACTTAGTTGTTCCCGTTGAGAATGAATTAATTAAACCTTTAAAAAAAACTTCTAATATTCTTACCGCACTCGCGGCGAATGGAACCACTAAAAAAAAATCTGAAGATTCCGGGCTACACACCTACTACTGACTGGGACTGATCTCCCTTTTCTACTCACACCGCCCTTAACTTCCCTCCCTCCACCTCTTCCCCTGCCCCCCTTCGTTCCTTTGTCTTCGGTTTCCGGGGTCCGGCCCTGGTGCAGGAGGATGAGTGGTTCCTCCCCCATGGCAGTGGAGGAGTGGAGAGAGGGGGGGCTCGTGCCCCCCCATGGGGCAACCAAGTATAAACTTAGTTGTTCCCGTTGAGAATGAATGAGAGGCCCTTAGGCTAGGCCAGTCTGGCCCGAGCGGTCCTCCGCAGAAAAAATAAGCAACGGCGCCCGGGGCCCGGGGAACCTTACTTACTTGGAGAGGGCTTCTCCGGGCGAGCTTGCGCCGCTCCCTCCGCTCCTCCGCCCGTCGCTAGCCTCTCACTCCGCCCGTTTACCATAATGTCTAATGTAAACGGGACTCGGTTAAATCGTTGAATCCCCGGTTCGGGGACCGACGAAATCCTCACTCCCGCACTCCACTGTCTCTTCGCCCTCTCTCTCAAAGATCCTGAGGGGGCTTGCAGAGGGCAAGGGCCGACCAGGCAGCTCAGGGGGCAGTGGAGGCTGGCTGGTGGCTGGGGCTCAGCCCTTGGCCTCTCCTGCCTCTCCCTTGCGTGTCTCGCTGGCCGTGGGTGCCCACCGTTGTCCCCTCTCTGCTCTCTGCCCGGTGACCAGGAGGGGGGGGGGGGCGGGAAGGTCAGTACGAGTGGAGGTCCATGCGCCATGCAGGCCACGGACCAGTGAGTGCGGCGTCCGCCTCCAGCCTCCTGACCCGCGACCCGTGCCCACAAGGGGTCTCGGTCCGGATGGATGGTGATTGTGATTGCTCAGCTGCTCATGCCAAAAGGCAGAGTCTGAGGGTGACTGACGGGCCCCCCGGAGGGAAGTTGGAGTTGGAGCCCGAGGGGGGGGGAGGGGGGAGGGGGAGGGCACGAGGCGACGAGGCGCCTCCCCCATGTGAATTGTGTATAAACTTAGTTGAGCGCATCTTGTTGCTTGTTGGCTAGCACCCCTAGTCCCTAGCTAGCGATGTACGTACACCGGACGAGACATGCGCCAACCGCGCACACCCCCATCGTGGGGTAGGGTTAGTTAGGGTAGGGTCTCCGCTCTCCGCTGCCGCAGAGGGAACAACGTCCCCTAGTGTCCTAGTTCCCACAGCACTACGGTTCTACTGTTCTACTACTGTTCTAAGATACTCTCGCACCACAAGAACTCTCGGACTCTCTTCTCTACTCGTAGAGTACTTTACTCTTCCTCCTCTTGAACCGATTTTTAACGTCTACTTTACCTGCCAGCCGTGTGAAAGGGGCTGGTGGGGTGGGGCGAGGGGGGGGCTTGCTGCTGCTGCTCGCACGCTGCTCTCCCCCCCTTCCCCTTCCACCACCACCCCCCCTTTTCTTTTGACGCTCGTACTCCTTGCCTCTACCTGCACGCCGTGTGGAAGGGCTGGGAGGCGTGTGGGCTTCCTGCTGCTGCCGTTTGCGCGCTGCTCTCCCCCCCCTTCCCCCTTCCCCCTTCCCCCTTTTCTTCTTCTTTCCCGTACGATGGCGGGAGACTCAGCGCCACCCGACGCCGCCTCCCTCCGTGCGGCGGCGGCGGCAGCGCGATCGGCGTATGGCGCGGCGGCAGCGGAGCTGGATCAACTCGTTGCGCAGCTGGCCGACGCTCGCGAGCGCCACATCCACCGCAGCCACCACCCCATGCCGGCAGAGGGAGCCCTCGAGATTGAGAGCCGCACTCAGCAGCTTCAGGCAGCCAAAAATCTCCTTCGTAAGGTCAGCGCGGACGTGCGCTCGTTGCAGGCGGAAGTCGCTCAGTTTGAGGCGCCCGACGGCGTGGTAGGACCTCGAACCCCCCTCAAGCAGCCGCAGCTCGACGAGCTGCTGCGCCGATCGTACGAAAACCCGATCAAGGCGAGGCAGGACTATGCGAGGAAGGTGGAGATGCAGCTCAAGGTGGAGGCGGAGAAAGCGCGGGGCAAGGTGGTGCCCCCGTCGCAGCTCAAGGACATTGCTGAACGCCTCTCGACCCCGGTGAGCCCGTGCCCGTGTGGCGGATGGCACGGCGCATGGCACAGCAGAGTGGCCGTCTAACACCGTCAGTGCTTCCCCACATCTTGTGCATGCGCACGATCCTTCGGGCGCAGCCTCTGCGGGTTCAACGTCCTCACGCGCCGCCCATGCCACTGGCCAGGTCAAGTGGAAGGTAGAGATGATGCGCGAGCTCAAGCAAAAGGAGGAGCAGAAGGCCAAGGAGCAGTCCGCCACCTCCCCGACGAATATGCGGCCCACCTCGGCCAGCCGGTCCAAGGCAAGGCGCTGCTGGGGGGAATCCAACAATCCTCATCTCCCCCACCTCGTCCTTGCTGCGGTGCAGCAGCAGCCGAGCCGCCACCGAAACCCCACACGCTTTTCAGGCCGAAGAAGCTCGGCTGCATCGGTTGATCGACATGCCTGTCCAGAAGAAGAGGGAGCACATCGCAAAGCTGCACGAAAAGCATGACATCAAGCCCAAAAAATACGTCGCACGGCCAGCTCCACCGCAGCACAGGTGAAGTGCCCTGTCGATAGATTGTTGGCAGCATGGATCGCCCCGTCCCTTGCTGCTCGCGCACCGAGTGCTGGAGGCCACGGACTGTCCATGCTGGCGCAGCACGCGAGCCTCACCCCCGGTCGCCCCTTTGTCGGCTCCATCAGCGGTGTTCCTCTATCTTCTACATCAGCCGCGCGCGCCGCACGCCGCGCGCGGTCACCCCCGCCATGGATCAGCTCCGGTGGAGATCCCCACGACCAAGCAAGCCCTCCTTCCTCGGCGAACAGCGCGCGGAGCAAGGAGAATGCCGGCGATGGTGAGTCGGCAGGAGCGAGGCGGCAGTCCGACGGCACTAGCGCTGTGATTGCCAAGACACCACACGATGAGGCTGGGGATGTGATCATGGATGCCGAGGCCATTGAGAAGGCAAGGGCGGCGGAGCAGGTGGCACGGGTTGAGGAGAAGGGCGACGCCGAGGTGCAGGTCGAAGAGGAGATTGCCTCACTGCCCGCCGAAATTGAGGTGTACGAGATCGAGGTACCATGCGACTATGTTGGTGGCGATGTGCGCGCGCGACACCTGGCCCACACTAGCACAGGCCATATGTATACATCCTGTACACTCGCCTGGCCCGCCGTATCCCTTCCAACGCCACCGAACGACGCGATCTATCCACACATCACAGATGGAGATAGAAACGGAGGACGGCCGCCGGTTCCTCGTTTCGCCGCCCATCGACGCTCAGCCTGGCGACCTATTCGCGGCAGAGCTTCCCGCCGCCTTTTCGGTTGCGGCGAAAGATCGGCGTGCGCGAGAGGAGGAACGGAGGATGAAGGCGGCAGAAGCAGCGATGGCATTGCGGGTTGAAAAGGAAGCGGCAGTGAGCGCAGCGCGCAGACGAGCAGCCGTCAGAGTGCAGGTGCGCACCCCCCCGCCAGTCTTGACCTTGCCGTTGCCCCACCCCCGAAGCCAACAGTTCGAGTGCATCTTAATAGATACGTCGATGTTTTGTTGGCCAACACCCTTCCATGGCCTCGAAATGTAGGCGCGCGCTCGCGGTAAACTAGCTCGCCAGCACGTCCAAAAACGCAAGGAGGGCGCGGCGGGTGCCCTTCAAGCTGCCATCCGTGGTTGGCGTCAACGCCGCGCCACGCGCGCAGCTCTATTGCACATAGTGTCCGCGGCGATGGCGGCCGAGCTGTCAGCGGCCGAAGCGAGCGCCGAGGCGGCGAGAGCTCGCGGGCGCGCCAACAGTCGAGCTGCTGCTGCACGGCGGCTGCCACGAGTACCGGGCGACCCGCGCTTCTTCTTTTGGGGCATGCGAGGAGGAGGAGGCGCGTTGCCGGGGTCTGAGCCCGCCAAAGGCTCCGAGGCGCCCGTCGTGCGTTGGGTAGCGCACGCGCTGAAGCAAGCTCGTTCATTAGGCGCCAACGTCGGCCCCGGCTCCTCAGCAGCCCTCGGCACACCCTCGTTGGCATCTGTAGAAGCCTCCTCAGTCCTGAGCCCGAGTGGCCTCCCGAACGGCGGTGGTGATTCTGGGGCAATTCTTCTCCGTCTGCGCTTGGGTTACAAGAAGGCTGCGGCCAGCGGCTCCAAGGCTGCGGCAGCAGCCGCAGGTGCCGCTCCGGAAGTCCCTGTATCCGCCGTGGTCAAGCTCTCATCGCTCGAGACCGTCGTTGGGGAGCCTCCGCTGCTAGCCTTGTTCACTTTGGGCGCTGAGGCCGCCGCACAACGCGACGAGACCGCCGCAAAGGCCAAGGAGCAAGCCAAGGCGGCCGCGGACGCCAAGAAGCAGCTTCTCGCCATTGAGCGTGCGCACAGGCCGGCCGGCGCAACCCGGCAGATGCTCGAGGCTAAAGCTAGAGAAGAGTGCGCTAGATCGGACCAGGCGGCGGCAGCAGCGGCGGCCGCGGCGGCGGCATACCGCTCAATCGTAGCTGAGATGGGCGGCAGGCCGGAGAGCCTGATCCGGCGCGAGCACTTCTATTTTGCGCATCCTAGTTTGCACGCAAAGGCGGTCGAGATAACCACCTCTGCTATTCAGGCTCTCTCGGGCGACTCCTCGCAAGGGAAGCTAGCAGCCAGTGCCTCGAGCCCCCGGCCGTCAAGCGGCTCAGCTTCCTCGCACGTTGTGTTTCGAGCCTTGTACTCCGATGTGGAGGGCCCTGCTAGTGACGTGCCGGATCCCGAGTTCGCCTCTGGGGAGAAGAAGACTGACGGCCTACGCTCTGTGCTCGTTCTAACGGACTTGTTCGACTTCTCGCCACTTGCAGCCAATTTGAAGCGCAATTTGGACTGCAACGGGGCGGAAAGGCTTGGCCGCAGCATTGGCTCCGAGGGCAATTTGGGCGGCGGCAAGTCGGCGGCCGCCGAATCGGCGGCTGCGGTAGAAGCCGCCCGCTGTCTTGCGCGGCTCCATGCGGCACATTGGGGGTGGAGCATCGACGGCGCTTCGCTCCCACCCCCGGCTCAATATTCTCGCTTGCTCTTTGCGCCACCCAGCGCGGGTGCCGGTGGTTCCTACGGCGCCCACTCGATGGCCAGCTTCGCGGAGCTCTGGAAGAACGAGCCTCCTTTTGACAACCTTCTGAAGGAGCCGACCATCCAGCAAGCAATTGTAGGCCTGGAACGAGGCCTGCACCGGTGAGCAATGGCATCGGGACCGACTCGTGGATCTCAGCGAGGAGTCATGCCGGTCGGGGGCTCGTTGTCGTCGGGGTGGTGGGGCCGAAGTCCGTGGGGCGGCAACGTGGTCTCCGTGCGATGGACGAGGGTGGGCGTTACCGACTGACCCCTTCCTTGTTTTCAGGTGGTCGTCCGAGGCGGCTGCCCTTCACTCGTCCTCTCCTACATTGCTGCATGGGGATCCATCCCTCTCAAACATTTTGGTGAAACGGGATGCGCGAGGCGATGCAGATTTGAGATGCCCGCCCGCCTCCGTCTATCTTGTCGACTTCCAACAGGTGATCGCTTACTGCATGCTACCATGCCGATGACTCTGCTTGCTTCATGCCGTATTGTTCCTACCATTGCGCCACATCGTCGAGGGGCTGGCAGTGGTGGCGACCTACGGTCGGTGCAAATGCTGCATCGCAAGCGGTCAAATCAAAAGTAATCTCATCCTGGCCAACGGGGCCCCATCGCTCACATCCCGCCTTGCCCCACCGTGTACCCCCTGCAGATAGGATGTGGCCCACCAGCCTGGGATCTAGCCTTCTTTCTGCTCGACGCCGCTTCTCTCCTCTATGCGAGCGATCCATCAACAGACTCCGGATCCGTCTCTCCAAACGATATACCCTCCACCTCGCGAGCAACGGCCGACCCGTTTGCACGCCTTATAGCTGCATATCACGCCGAGCTCACGGCACGCCTCCGGGGGCCAGGCATGCCCACGCCTGTTGGAGGACAGATACCATCCCCGACGTTAGCCGAGCTTTCCCGCCAAGTTGACGTGGCGCTCATGTCGGCACTCGTCGGCCGGCTGGCGGTCCGAGCAGTCGTCTTCACGCCTTCCCGCCATGCCACCGTGCTGCGAAAGGGTGGTCGTGGCGCCGAAGCACTCCGCCGCGTCACCGGCTGGGACGCCACGCTCTTGCGAAGAGCCCAGACGCTTTACCTCCTCCAAATGCGCGAAACAGAGGCGGCTGCCGCCGGTGCCTTGAATTCAGCTGCGAACCCAAGGGCCGATGCTAGTAAATCATCTTCACCGCTAGCTCTTTTCGAGCTGCTCGACCCCGAGGAGGCAGAGGTCGCTCTTGGAATGGCTCCCGTTCCTCCGCCCACGCTACCACCGCCTGCGCTACCACCAGGGTACCTCCAAAACCCGACTGGCGGGTTTCGAACCGCAATGGCGCTTGGCACGCGAGGAGCTACTGCGGGCTCGGTCGTCAGCCATTCTTTTGCAGTATCTTCCGCGGAAGACATGACCGGAGGTGCAACGGCAGCAGAGAAGGAGGAGGCTAGGATTCGGATGGCAGAGGAGCGGAGGGCCAAGAGGGAAGCCGCGAAGCGTGCAAACGAAAAGCTGGCCGCTGAGCGCGCAACCGAATTGTCGGCGGCCGCAGAGGGGGGGCGGGGAGCGGATCTAGGCTTCACGACGGCCCACATTGACAGGGAATCTGCCCCTCGTGCCAACTCGGAGGGCGGGGTTGAACATGCAGCAGATGCGGTCGCAGTGCGAGCCGGAATGATCAACGAGGCGCCGCCCATGGAGAGTGTTTCTACGGGTATGGATTTGGTGGCGTCAGGCCCGCGGCCCGAGACGGCCCCCATCTCCGAGAAGGCGCACGTCTCCAAGATGGCGCCCGCTTCTATAATCGGCGCAGAAGCTCGCGCCGAATGCCAACCTAGGCAACCGCTCCCGGCCCCCTCAGTCAGATCGGCGAACTTGACTGCGACGCTCTCCGCATCGGCACCAAAACTAGCACCCAGTGTACCGGAAGCTTTGCCGAGGCCGCCTAGCGACGCAGACGTGCTCGATGCGGCTGTCTCGCAGCCGGAGAGGACTGTCTCCGTGTCCTCAGCGAGTGGAATACCCAACGCTGAAAGTGGGCCGAAAAGCGAGCCTCCCTCCCAGCCGATAGCCACGGTCGCGCCGCTATCCGTATTTCCGAGCAGCTCCGTAATAGCGCACCCCGAGGTGTCGTCAAGTCTGCTCGGCGCACCGGATGTGCTCGATACTGCGGCGCCAAGTATGAGGAGTAGTGGCAAGGTGTCGGCTGCACCTTCGCGGCAGGCAAAAGAGGCCGATCCGAAAAAGGGTTCGCCGCACGACTTGGTCACGCCGACGGCGTTGGCGGCTGCGCATGTGCCTCATCCCGAGCCGTTGACGCCAGCAGCTTCCCAACCCATCGCTCAGCCAGCCGATCCACCCGCGGTGGATGCCAGCTTGCTTGAGGAGTCGCTCGACTTTGACTTGGGCAATTCTTTCCCGTCGACAGCCCCCATGCCGACACCAGGCTCTTCTCACAACGCCACAGGGACGCCGCACGCACCATTTGACGTGCGACCCTCGCCGGGGGCTCGTCGAAATTCCCCAGAGATCAATATAATGGAAGAATCACAAGACTTTGACCTGCCGGACGACTGATGGACGCCCGATCGGTAAACATAGGTCGAAGGCTATGTCGCCCACTAGCACACGCATAGAGATCTAGCTCGTATGTTGAGTCTGATGTCTTTTGGTCCTTGATTCGCCTCTATTGCTATTGCCACTCATGTACTACTCTCTTTCCATTTGCCTTTGTTAGGGCGGTCAAGCATGGGTTTTTAACTAATAGTAAGGGGCTTGGGCTGCATTTTTTGACCGTGGCGCGATGCCCATTAAAAACCTCAGAAGGGGGCCACCTGCCGCCACGAAAATCTTCGCAAAGAAATGGTGCGATTCTCCCCCCCTCTCCCTCTCCCCCTCTCCGTCACGCGCGCTCACGCTCTACCCATAAAGACTTTGCGGTCGCGCCCGCGGGGGGATCGGTTCCTTAATATCTAAGCTACATTCGGCATTCGGCATTTGATTTCCTCCAGATGCAGCGCCGTGTCGGGCTGCCGACAGTCCGACCACTTCGCGTGGGATGAATTCTGCCGCGGAATTGTGATTGTGAATTGTATGTATGTGTCCTTGTTTTTTGTTATTGCGCGCACTCTTCTATGGTGTACGGTGTTGTGTTTTCGTGCACTCGCTATAGACATTGTGTATAGTGTTGCACTCTAGGCTATTCCAAAGTTCCGCCCCACGTGGGTTGTACCGTGGGTCTAGGCCCAGGCCAGAATATGTAGTTTGGCCAACCCAAATATGTAGCATTTATATGTGGAAAATATGTAGAGATCTGTAGCAAGGCATCCAAATCCAAATAGGTGCCCAAATATGCGGCAAATATGTAGATATGTAGATATGTGCGTGCGCGATGTCGATATAATTTTATGTAGGAGGGCGGCTAGGGCTCGTCCGGGTTGGCAGTGTAGTAGTCGCCGAGCAACTCTTTGATGCCGTCAGCGCGCTCAAGTCGCGTTCCGTCAAAAGAGGGCCATGTGATAGTTTTGTTTTCACTCAGACTGTTATGTTAGTACATGCACAAGGACGCGGCGCGTGCGCATAGCAACCTTTTCCCCCACGCCCAGCTAAGCAGGCTGAGTTTTCATCTTCTTCGTCGTCGTCAACTAAGTTTATACTTAGTTCGCCCATGGGGGGGCACGAGCCCCCCTCTCTCTCCACTCCTCCCCTGCCATGGGGGAGGAACCACCCACTCTCCTGGCACGCCTGATGGCCTGCCAGGAGCACACAGCCATGCTGACCCATCCCTCTCCCCACAGGCACGCCTCTTTCGCCCGCCCTGGCCTGTCGTGGCCAGCCCATCCCTCTGACCAGCCCCTCCTCCCCCTGGGCCCCCCTGTTCAGGACCCCCCAGCCAGCTCCAGTCGACCCGCAGGGGCTCGGAGCGCCAGCGAGGGAGAGGCAGGAGGGGCCAAGGCCATGCCCCAGCCTCACCTGCCCCCTGAGCTGTGCTCCCAGCTCCCAGGCCCCTGCAGGCCACCTGGGGACCTGAAGAGGGGCCGCAGGCGCGCGCCATGGGCCCCCGCCGCAGGGAAGAGAGGAGGAAAAGGGAAGAGGGAGGGGAGGGGGGAGCGGCAGCTCTCCCCTCCGGTGTTTACGTGTCTTCTCGAACGATTTGGGTAAGAGAAGACGGGAGCGCCAGAGCCAGGAGGGAAGGGCCGCGGCTCGCCGCGGCCACTCGCTCTAGCGAGGGAGATTAGCGTTTCTGGGCTCCTATCTCACGAGTGCCCCCCCCCCCCCCTGCGTTGCTTTTACCCGAAAGGGGTTTTCCCCCAGCGTGGACTCGAGGAGAGGACGCGCTGGGGTGCGCGGGGTCGGTGCATGCACTGGGGGGAGGACAAATATCGAGGGGAGGGGGCAGTGCCCCCACCCCCCGGTATCACTCGGACACCTGGCCCGTCAGGCATGGCGGGATTCCGGGACGGAAAAGTTATGTCCAATTAGCTAGTGGGGTTGGCTAGGATATAACATTGATTATTATATTCTTCTTCTTCGTCGTCTTTTTCTTACGGGGAGGAGAGCGTCTCAAACTCGATTTTCGAGTCGGATGTAACCGCTAACCGACGCCGATCTACAGCTACAGCGTTTACAGTTAGCAGTTAGTTCACATTGTTCGTATTGTTCATATAGTTTACGTAAACAACCCACAACCCTGTTTACGTTCACGTTCACCAAGACTCGCTGCTCTTGTGAACGGACTGTTACGGATGCCCCTCCGCCCTCTCCTACGTTTACTTTCGAAGTCCTGTGAGATCTCCTCTCTCCTCTCTCTTCACGTGAGGAGAGGCGACGGGCCTCCTCTCTTCTTTCCTCTTTTCCCTTCCTGCTCACCCCCCTTTCTTCGCGTATCCCGTTACGTTAGTTATCTACGTGTTACCGTGAATGTGCGTGTGATAGTGGTGTGAGAGAATTGTAAGAGGAAATTTATCCGGTTCTGTTCTGGAGAGAGCGCGAGCGATGGCGTCGCTCTCCCTCCTCTCGGCCGCCCTGGTCACCATGATGGTGCCAGGGCGATACGGACGTGAACACCCGTTTCATATCCCGCGTTTGGTGAAGGTAAACAAGTGTTCATAAACTGTTTAGTAAACTCCGAACACTGCAATCTTGACTTGGTGGAGCTTCACCCATAGAAATTAAAAGCCCTGTTTATTAGGCAGCCCTGCTTATTACTTACTAGTATTAGGAAGTTTATTAGGCAGTCACCCTTAGAAGTTAAAAGTCCTGTGTGAGTGTCCGAGGGATCTGATGATGAAGTGATGAAAAGTTGAGAGAGAGAACCGGAGAGAGGGAGAGAGAGCCAGGTGGATAGGGAGCTGATAAGACAATACACGATGGTGGTATTATCATATAAACCATGAGGAGGAGTTCGGCGGCGAGATGGGAAGGGAGATGCTATTTAAGAGGAATAAGAGGTCATGACAGAAGAGAGAGGGAGAGGGAAGAGCGAGAGTAGGAGAAGGGAGAAGGGAGAAGGAGAGGGAGAGGGGGGGGGGGGGCGGGTGAGAGAGAGAGAAGAGAGAGAAGAGAGAGAAGAGAGAGAAGAGAGAAGGGGGGGGGGCCGGGATGGCGTTTGGCGCGCTTCTGCTCGCCTCGTCTCTCAGCTGGTCTGGCGTGCTCCACGGCTCCTCGTGGCGTGCGCGCTCACCATCCTTGCTCGCGTCCTCTTCCCCCTCGTGGACCGACCTCCTCAGCCGTCCCGTGCGCATTGAGACGAAGGCAGACTGGGATTCTCTCTCTCCGCCTCAGCAACTGGGAGCGATGGGGCGCCTCTCCTCTCTCCACCTGACTCTGCTCTCGTCCAGCGCGCCGGCGAGCCTCGCCCTCGCGAGTGGGGTGGGACGCCCACCCCACGCACTCGCCCTCGGGGCGCTGTACACCGGCACGCTCGCGCTGTGGCATCTGGCGTGTAACATGCTCAACGACGCGATGGACCTTGAGGCCGACCGCTTGCACAGCGGGGAGGCGAGGGCGTTCCGCGTGGAGTACGCGACACACCCGCTCGCGCAGGGCTTCATCTCGCTCAGCCGCTTCCGCCTCGTCAGTAGCGCCTTGGTGGCTGCTGCAGCAGCCGGCTCTGTCGCGTGTGTGGAGCTCGCGCCCGCATGTGCGTGGAGCTTCCCTATAGGAGCACTCGTGGCGCTCATGTACACGCCCATCGCCAAACACTTGGCCGTGGGCGAGATCCTCACCTTCCTGATCTGGGGTGCGCTGATGTTTGGCGGCGGTTGGGCGGTAGCGACGGGGGGCGTCACGCTAGTCCAGGCCTTTGCGCTATCGAGCCCCTTCGCGCTGGGAGCCTTTGCGGTGACCTTGGGCAGGAACATTGACAAGTTGGATGACACGACGACAGCTGGCCTGCGCACACTCCCGGCTGCGCTGGGGCGTATGCCGGCACGGTATCTCGCTGTTGCGGCGCTGCTGGGGCAGCACGTTGCCACCATCGCGCTCGTGGGCGCACGCTTGTTCCCGGCGACGGCTATCCTTGCTCCGTTGATCACAGCCATGTTTGAGCTCCGGCAGTCGGTGACGAAGTTTCTGGCACCGAGGCCCAGCGAAGCGCCGCCCCGGACCCAAGCACACCAAGGCTCTATGGGTTCTACAAGCGCACCCTCAGCCAGTTGGCCCTTGTGGTACACGGCGTTCGCAGCGTGGCACGCCGTCACCTTCGGCTGTTGGCTTGTGCTTAGCTTTGTGTTAGCGTGGGCAACCAACTCTATCAGAGTCTTGCGCGCCGCTTGAGCTCGAGCTCGGGATAAGCGCGACCAAGCGGCCGTCGCTCTTAATCTTTCACTCTTCTCCGGTGCTTATGCACGCCAAGGGCAGCAAGTCACGTATCCGATGGCGGCATGTCGATGCACGGCGTGGATTGCGAGTGGTAAATCGTTGTTGATTACTGTCGATGGAGTGGCCTCCCCTCCCACTGCAAGCAGCAGTATTGAAGAGTGAGTTACAATTTGCCATGAGCCAGAAATCTCATCAATGCAACACTTGTGTTTGTTGCGTGGCGTTTAGAGTGGCACAGCTAACTTCTGCTGTCCCACCTCCAACATGTCCTTGCGCGAAGGGCCTTCATCATGCTCGAGCTGTCAATTCAGCTTGCTTGGACGGGATTCTACGTCGTTGTTCGCGGCTTAGTTGCTGCACTCTTTTGTACCCGGGCCGAATCACAATAGCCTCGCAGTGAGCATATCGCAGAGTCGCCAAATCACATGGTGCTTCGATTGGTGCTGCGTTGGGTTGCGATTGGCGCGGGGCATACGTGCTGCCTGTGTTGAGCGCTTGCGATGCGCGATTCTATGGACTCCTCCACACTCAAGACTCAAACATCAAAGTGGTAGATAATAGTGGCTGAGCAGCGATTTAAAATGAAACATGAAATCTGAGTTCATTGGGCCAGAGTCTCTCTGCAGCATGCACACGCATCTCTTGGCCCGTGCGCGCGGGCGGCGGCCGCCGGCTGCGTAGCGCTCCCAGGCAAAGCGCGTGCGCAAGCGGCGGCGGGCGCGCGCGCACATGGCAGCATGGGAATGCTCAACATTGGGCGGCCCATTGACATTGATTCTATGATGGCATGGCTGAGTGGCGTGCACGAGCGCATGCGTAAAGCGGCGCGGCGCCGCACGCATGGCACTTAACCACGCCCTGCATCACACACGCTTTGCCTGCGTAGATAAATTGGCGCTCGGCGCATGCCTATGTATCAGTTGGCCTGCATCAAGCTCACGAATCAGACGCACAAGGACCGATTGCAAAGGGCTGACACCTATGGGGATCTAGATCTAGATACTACCTACCATACTATCACGCCGCCCTTACACTTACATGCTTCCCCTCTCGCGCCCATTGCCATTGCTTCTCCCCTGCCCCCGATCATTCCTTTTTGTTCGGTGTCTGGGGGCCCAGGCTACCACACTATCACGCCGCCCTTACATCATCCCTCTCACGCCCATTTTCTCCTGCCCCCCTTTCATTCCTTTTTGTTCGGTGTCTGGGGGCCAGGTGCAGCTACCTTGGGCCATTATTCGGTCGCGGGTTGGGGTAGGCCAATGACCGATGGCAAAAGCTATGCCATCACCACGAGCGAATATAGAAGGGCTTAATGCAGTGGCTATAATTTCGTCTCATAGTGACAAACATCATCCTTTCCCTTTCGTATGAGCAATTTTCTAGGAGCAGCTTGAGCGCTTGAGCCCGCCGTCGTTGCGATCTCGGGATCTGTGTGGTCCCCCTATGGGCACGTGCATCTTTCCACCGATGGGCGACAAGATAGCAATCACCATCCTGGCCGTCCTTCGTTGTCGCATGGGCAGAGGGTGGGCGAGCTTGATCACGACAACAGCTCCTCCGCTTGTAGATGTCCATTGAAATGCAAGGGCCCGAACTCCACTCGAACCAGGAAGGGCTCTTGACCTCCACAAGCATCAAATAAAGCCGCAGGCGCATTGTGACCCGGTTCGGCATTCCCGGCCTCGACATGATCATGCCCTGTGGCACCGGCGAGAGACAAGCCCGAATGGCTTTTCCGGATCAGCCGCATCCTCAGGGAGTGGAAGAGCACCTCCTCGCAGCACTTTAACCTAGTATGATTTCCTTGAAAGCTTCGTGGAGATCCTCGTGATCGGGGCACATGAAGTATCTCGCCCTCGCGACAACGTCCTTGGCGGTGATTTCGCCGTCGTTCATCAGCGCGACTTGTGCCTTCATCTCGTCGAATCGCCGTGGTCCAAGCCGCACGAAGGCCTCCTGTGTGAAGGCATTCCATCGGCGCTGAGCCATTTCGAGGTCCTCCGCGCTGCGCTCAACAACGGGGCCGACAGTGAGGAGTCTGAGTATCTCCTCGCCACCTAGCCTTTCATCCTCCCATGAAAATAAGAGCCAGTTGAGTGTCCCGTAGCGCGAGAGTACAGCGGCGTACTCCTGATTGTCCGTTTGCCCATTCACGACGCCAAGCTTCGGCGCGGTGGCCAACCACCAAGAGCGGATGAAGTTTCCAAGTGGCGAATGGACCAACGGTTTGGCGGTGAATGAGGTCGACATCTCCTGGAGCCCCTCTACGTCCGTGAGACAGACGGAGAAGTCGGAAATATTGAGCGTTCCTGGAGATCCGGCGGGCGGCGCCACGACGCGCACGTGCGCCGGGAATGGTCCTGTGGTGCCCGATGGTTCGAAGGCGAGACCCACCTCATGAGCTCCGCGCATGGCCACGAGGCACGCATGCGCAACTGCCTTGACTGTTGCAAGCTGCAAGTCGAGAAGCGAGGCGCTTGGCTCATCACATTCCTCGCCGCCGCAGCCGTGGTCGGCATCTATGAGTGCGAATAGCGGCCGGCCCTCGATCCTCTCAGTGAAGACGGCCGGATACCGACGCATTTCACTTCCTACACCAACTGCCACTTCCGTCTCGTTGGACAGGTTCTTCACAAGCTTCCTCCAGACCTCTGCCCCAGTAAGCCGTTCGAGCCTGGCGCGCTCGCGTTCACAGCTGGCACGCATCTCGCGCTCAAGCATCGCGTCATCCTCGGCACCTCCGTCCTCGTCCTCCCAATCGAAGCGCGTGAGGATATGCCAAACCCGAACGCTCAAACGCGCACCGCTCCGCCGAAGCACGCCGTCCAGCATGATTGTGTCCACGTCGGCGGCGGCAATCGCTTCCACGTCGACCACCGCGCCCCTCGCCCCCGAGCGCACCACGAGTTTGGTGGCGCCGTCCTCTCTCAGCTCTTGCAGGCCTATGTTGAGCTCCCGCGCGTACTTCTCGTAAGTGAGCGCCTCCTCGATAGCGGAGCCGCCCTCAGCCGCTTCAGCGGCATCATCCATGAACGGCTTGTGCCGCACCTCCTCGTTCAGCACAGCCACCCAGTTGCTTCCGCCGTCGGTACTCACCACATCGGCGGCCTCTGCCTCCACTGCCTCCTCTGCCTCTATCACCATCGCACGGAGCTGGGCGTTGCGCGGCTCGAGCGTCGAGGCTCGCTCGAACGCGGTGCGCGCCTCCGTTGGCCGACCCAGTGCCATTAGCGCTGTGCCGCGGCGCGAGTGGGCCTTTGCCCAGTTTGGCTTAAGCCGCGCGGCCTCGTCGGCATCCGCGAGCGCGTCCTGGAAGTGGCGTAGTGAAATGTACGCTGCCGACCGGTTCGAGAAGAAGACGGCCTCCTGGGGGTTGCACGCGATGGCCTTTGAGTAGAGCTGCACGGCTTCAGTGTGTCTGCCAGCTTGCTGCGCCACGTTCCCCTCGTCCTTGTACCGCGAGGCCTGCTCAGCCGCGCCGATGCCAATCTTGACACTCGCTTGTGACGCTCCCGTAGCTGGCGTGGTCGATCCCCCCCGTCGACCCACCGACTCGACGGGCGCATTCTCCTCGAGGAGGAGCGGCTCGTCTACTGGCAGCTCATTGTTCTGCTCAAGAGTCAGCTCCTCCTCCTCGTCGTCCCCTCGTCTCCCCGATGAGGGGTGCGACAACGTTGCGGCAGCCGCGTCGTTGTGCTCAAGCATCAGCTCCTCCTCCTCCTCCTCCTCCTCCTCCTCCTCCTCCTGTGCGCGCGAGGAAGCCTGAGGAAAGAGAGCAGCGTGAAGCGTGGCGAGAGCGTACTCATCGACCCCAAGCTCTCTCATCGCCTCAGGGAAGGCAGCGGAGCCGAGGGAGGTGAGCAGCTCGGGCGTGTCGATCGCCTCTTCCTCGAACAGCCGGCTGTACCGGCCGAGCCCCAGCGAGGCCAGCAGCTCGGCGAGGGGAGAAGAAGGAGAGGCGGAGGCCTCTGCCGCCGCCGCCATCGGAGCCACCAGAGAGAGAGAGAGAAGGGGGGAGTAGGGGGGAGAGGGGAGAGAGAGAGAGAGAAGAGAGGAGAAGAGAGAGAGAATAGAAGAGAGAGAGAAAAAGAGGAGAAGAGAGAGAGAAGAGAGGAGAAGAGAGAGAGAGAGAGGGAGAGAGAGGGAAAAGTGGGGAGAGGGGAGAGAAATGGAGCCGAGTAGTTGTGTGTGAGAGTTTTTTTTTGGTCGGTGCTGGTTTAATCCTAGTGCTGAGGGACCGTAGCCCTTCGTTCCGACGGCCACGGAGCCCCTCTAAGCCTAGAAGATGGGAAATACGTATCTACCGTTACCGTATTTGGCCAGAGGTCAAACACATATGTATTTGGCTGTATTTCAAGCGCGTCCTAGGTTGTAGGCCTCGAATGTATTTGAAATGTATTTGGCCGGAGGCCAAATACATATGTATTTGGCTGTATTTGCAGTTTGTTTGCAGGTTGCAGGCCCCAGCACCGTATTTCCCATCTAGGCCTCTAAGGTCTAAGGCCCTAAGGCCCTCTACCCCGCGATGGGGGTGTGCGCGGTTGGCGCATGGCTCGTCCGCTGTGTGAAGCTGGGGATGCTAGGCCAACAAGATGCTCTACGCTCTACAAGACTACAATTTCTCAACGCCGAGAGAGAAGAGAGAAGAAGTGGGGGGGGGGGTGCGTCAGGCGTCAGGCGTGTCTACTTTTCTACCCGATACCGATACGCCCGGGCCAATGGCATTGCCAATGGGAGGAGGCGAGGAGGCACGGACCGATGCTTGCGTGCACCTGGATGACTGTGGCGCCCTCTCGGCCTGCCGCTTTGGCGGCGCGGGGTCTGTCATGGTGGCGGCCGATCTGCCGCAGCGGCGGCTTGGTAGCGGGAGCGAGGAGGGGAGTGGCGCGCGCTCCTATCCCCATCGCTTTAACGATAGTGATAGTGTGTGAACGTAAGTTGACAGTGCGCAGTAGCTATGGTAGCTAGACACTAGACACGTCCTAGCCATAGGGATTGAAAGGCGA
Source organism: Isochrysis galbana (assembly GCA_018136815.1). Lineage (NCBI taxonomy): Eukaryota > Haptophyta > Isochrysidales > Isochrysidaceae > Isochrysis > Isochrysis galbana. The sequence continues at coordinate 496,319 of CM030941.1, read as the reverse complement.
AGGCAGCGCTGCAAGTAGGCAGCGCTGCAAGTATGGCGAACTCTAGCGAAAGCACAAGCAAGCTATACGGCACCCTGCTCGTTCACGCGGAAGCGCTAAGCCACGAAACCTCACGGCCCCGCACCTTCACTCTCTTCCGCCGCCGGTATACCGTGTCGCTCGGACTTTTTTTCGGCTCTGTTGATTCCACAACCAATTGCCCGGTATCTTCCGTTTCCGGGCGCACAACTTCCTCGTACTAGCCTTGATAATGAAACACATTCATTTGCCGGGCTCACGCTACATGCACCGCAGGACGTGGCTGGTCTCGCGCGTCGTCCAGTCCATCGTCTTCTGATGAGACCAATGGTTGCGAAAACACTTCACCTCGCTTTCTTAGCCGCAGCGCCTTCCGTAACGATAGCCTTACGCTTGGTCGCCTTGCCCGTTGTAGGGGTACCGGTACTCCCGAGCTCGAGCACACTCTTGCCTCCGGCTGCCGTATTGCTTTTGGCAAAGGGATTCAGAACCGGCGGAGGACCCGAGCGTGGACGGGTGGGCGCCGGCGGGTCTTCAGGGGCGCCATCCTCATCGTCCGCATCCGCGTCCGCGGTGGTTGCCTCATCCGCTAGTTGCTGTGGGGCTGCGGGCCGAGAGGCCGTGGCATTGTTTGCGACTGCGACAGGCCTGGGCCGTTGGGTCGGCGCAACGGCACGTTGAGGCGCAGCCTCTATATCATCGTCGAGCTCTGCGTCGTCGTGTTTTGCTTCAAGTAGCCTGCATCATTTGCAAGGGGCGAGCGCGAGATCAATCGTTTAGACATGGCAAGGGGATCTAACAAGCGTTCCAAAGCCACATGCTATTGCCCTACACATATGCTCTCGCACGTGACGGCGGGGGGGCGGGGTTGGGTAAGTGGGCATCCAAGCAGGTCATGCCTTTGGCATGGCCGATCCATCAGGGCCAGACCGGAGCCTCTACTGCCACTCACTTCGTGATCCGCTCTGCGAGCTGGCCCAGCTTGAAGTGGTTGGCAAGCTTAAGCGCTCCGTGGATGGACTTGGGCAATTGAAGTTGCATCGCTAGATCGAGAGCGCGAGCATTGCGCTCAGCTTTATTCGCGGCCTGGAAGAGTTTGAGCGACAACGAGTCGATTTTGGTGATCAAGCGCATCTGAGGTAGACGAGCGTGGGTTGGGCGTTGGGCTCCACGAGAGCACTTGTGGCAAGTACGATGGATTGAGTCGATATCATCTCCCAGCCCTCAAGAAACTAGTTGGGAGCCATAGCAGAGGCGACGAGGGAACGACCGCCAGAATCGACCATTCAGGGTCAAGTGTGCACCTCATTAAGTAACGTGGCGCACATAGGCTGCGTTTCGACGTCTTCAGCAAGGGCGCGGGCGTATTCTCTCACCATATGCTCCCTGGCCATCTCCTCGCCGACGCCCGCCTCCTCGGTAGCGAGGCGGTATTCGTCGAGCTCAATGGACGCAGCGAGGCGCTGCGCGTCGATCGATGGGTCGATTGCGTCCGAGCAGGCCAGCGGCATGCCTAGTGGGAGGGCCTGTAGCACAGGCCTGGGCAATGTCGCCGGGTAGCGATCCTCGCCCTTGCAAAGGACGCACATGAGTTGCGTGGTCGTCAGTCCAACGATCCAGTGATGCTCGCTCTTCGACTTTTTCAGCGATGCGCAGTGGAGGATAGGCGCCCATGCGAATCCCGCGGAGCGGAGGCACTGCGGCATGCAGGATGGACGGGGGAGAGCACAGATAAGGGGTGGTGGCATTTTCTTACGCGCTCGCGGAGAGTCCTTTTCGGCGGAGGGCAAAGTGCTAGGACGGCCCTCCTCACCTGACGAACAACTCCTAAAGAATCGACGGTTGAGAGAGCGCCAGCGTCTGAGAATCCGACCCAGTCCAGTGTAGCGGCCGGCGAGAGGGGCAGCGGCTCAGAGGCCAAACGCACGGGTCGGGAGGGCTCGCGGAGGTCATAGAGCGTGACTGTCATGGCCTAATGAAAGGAGGGGACGGGGGGTGTGCATAGAGCTCCACGTTATGGGATCGTGGTAGTCAAGGAGAGACACTGCCAATGGGCAATCAAGGTGGGAGAGCGTCACCTGATCGTCATCAACAGCAGAGCTTCCAGCGTGTGTGACGATGGCTAACAAACCTCGGGAGGCTGCGAGGGCGACGAGAGGGCCAGAATAGCACAAGAGGGTACGTGTGGCACCGGTGTGCGAGTAGATACGCAGGTAGCGAGCTGTGGTTGCGACAGCCGCGAACTTGTGGCCGACAGCAACTGCGAGCGCCTCCTCGCCCTTTTCGAATTGAACCTATTGGCCGCGGGGCAGGCAGTGAATGAGGTCGTCAGCATATCCCTCTGCTTGAACGGTCAGGGGCGGTCCTCAATTTCCTTGCGTGCGCTCGAGAGCTACGACAGCCTGTGTAACACGCCACCCTTCACCGGTTGCCAACGCGCCTGCCAATCCGAGTGCGGCGCCCAAGACGCCAAGGGGCGGTATACGAGCGTCGAGGGATTGCCGTTGTTCGCCTTCGAGGCAAAGACGACCGCAGCCTCATCGAGGGCCGCCATCGAGAAGCCATAGTGATCAGTGAGCCGCATGGTTCGGTGGAGTGAGGCATCATTAAACTCGACCTGCGCGGCGTGCAGGGTTAAGCTAGGCGAATCTGCCTTTGCATTGCGAGAATGGCAGCACGCTGGGCGCACCGAAAGCACTTTTCGAAGAGTGCATTTTCATTCTACAGTGGAGTGTGCCCACGCTTCGCAGCGTGCGAGGCGTAGGCAATGATCGCACCTCGATGGCCGAGTACGTGTTCTCGTCACGCGAGAGGACCATGCCAGTGAGATTCCACAGGAGAAAACGGCGCGAATTTTTGGCTGGAGTTGAGGAGGAGTGTAGCACTGGTTGCGCATTGGCGCGAATGAGTGGCGCTCCGGCAAGCAGAGCTGCTGCCGCCTTGCTCAACCCGGCCACGCCTGCCCCTGCACCATCGGAGCGACCTGTGGCGCCTTGTGCCAGGCTACCCGTTGCGCCGGCGCGGTTGGCGCCATGCATCCGGAGCTGTTCAGCTAGAAGGGCGGCCTCGACGGCCTCATCATCGTCGTGATCGGAGAAGCCCCCATCGTCAGAATCATGAACGACCTTGCGGAGCCGACGTCGAGAATTCCCGGCGTCGGCGTCTTGAGCGCCAGCATCGCCATCGGCCGAATCGTTGATAGAAGCAGGGGCTGCCGCCGTTCCACTGGCTGCGCTGGCGGTGGAGGCGGCAGCGGCCGAAGCAGTGGTCGCAGCAGCGGAAGAGGCTGATACGGTGCTTACTTTGGCGCCAGACGCGGCCGCAGAGGTAGCTGGGATCGGCGGGTCGGCGACGGCATCGGCATCTCCAAAGGGCGAGGGGTAGTGTGATGGGATGGGCATTGCCCACATCGCCAGCTGGCCTGAGTCATCAAGGAAGGCCAGCGAGTTGCCGATGGGCGACCAGGTGAGACCACATGGGGTTGCATCTCCCTTGTGTCGGTCGAGGGAGTCGGTATCGTTGACATCCCAAACGAACACCTGTGCGGCACATCCGGAGCAGGCGCGCGGGCAGGATGACGACGCAGGGGAAGGCTGCCATGGCCGAACAAACGCAGCAAGACCATCGGGAGGTCAAGGGCGCCCGCCATCGCCGTTCGCAGCGCATGACCACACACCTGCTTGTCCAGACCGGCAGAGGCCAAGTAGCGTCCGTTAGGCGAATATGCGCAGACACAAACGTCGCGGATGTGCCCTCCGCGAAATTCACTCGACGCTTCCCACGTGCCGCGTTCGTGGATGGCGACCGTGCTACCCTGAGAGCGGAATGGTGGGCACGACATGGGCAGGAACGACTTGCACGAGGAAGCATGATGCAGCCCCATGAGGCAGCGGCAAGAGTGATCGTGTCAAGCAAGTGCAGGCGGCGCCAAAGCGCGCTACAAGCCGACCGAACACCTTGGGAATCGCGAGGGAATCTCCGTTCGGATGCCACGAGAAGCCCAACACTTGGGCGGATCCGGGAGCCACGCGACCACAGACGTGGATTGTCTTGACCTGTGCAATCATATCGATGGTGGCAAATCAGCAATGGGCGGGCATGGCTCGTGAAGACATCATCGCGTATCACCAGAAAATGCGGTACTCGCCATAGCGGGGACACGGTTCAAGACCACAAGGCCCTTGAAGATCCATGCGCGTATGGATTAGCGTCCATGCGCGTATGGATTAGCAAGGATCGATGAGATGCTTACCAACTTTGGCTCCAAAACAATATCCCAGATACGGACTGTGCCGTCGGCCGAGGATGAAGCTAGGTATTCTCCCTTTGGATCGAAGGCCACGCAGAGAATGGTGTCTGTGTGGCCCTTGATCTGCGCGCGAGTAGGGGCGGAGAACACAAAGGCTGGGCGATGCAGCTGGACACAAAGGCCAGTGTATTCTGCAATGCTCCAGCGAGGTGGCCGCTTCAAGGGTGGGCGTGACCTGACTGACAAGCGACCGCACCCTACCGCTACTGCGGCAGTGCTCCGCACGGGGAGAAGCTCACTCACCGACACGAACTGCGAACCGACCGCCGAGACCATGGTGAGACGGATTGCTCCATCATCCGCACCAACTGCCACAAGCTTTCCCTTCGGATCGAAGGCTACTGAACGGATCGCTGACTGCATCCGCGTGAGGATGCGTTGACCTTCGCCTGCGCACCACATGGGTAGGGTGCTGCTGATGGCCTTGGCTAGCAAACACATCGTGAGTGCGGGAGGGCTGGATCCGGTATGCGTCAATGTACACCTCTCGCCACCGAGGCCTATGTGCGACGCTCTACAACGAGCGTCGACCACCTCGAGGCCGCATCGCCTTTCGTTTTCCCTCTCAGCGCACGACAAGCACCCCTCCCGTCCCCCCCTTCGCCACCTCCGCACCAGAAGGGAAGTTGAACACTTGCGCGATGTGGGCATCGGTGCCGGTGACGAAGCGAGCGCCCTGCAAACGGAGTGTATGCGATCATAGTGATGAGGCAGGCGGTAACAAGCCAGTAGCTCTGGGTCGAGCGCTCTGCCCCCAGAGGCGCAGGAGACTCGATCCCCCTTCAGGCCGGTGACAGCTCTCCCACCACAGCCTCGGGGCTCCACCCCCACCCCCAACCTATCCCCTTCCTGCCGGTGGCCTTTGCGCGCCTTGCGGTCGATGGCGAGAGCTGTCACTGATGCCTCGTGGTTCTCAAAGGTGCGTGGTTCGGCACCAAGCTCGTCAGCATCAAACACCTTGACCAGAGTGTCCTCACCACACGTGATGATGTGCCTGCCCACCCCGAGCGACAGAAGAAGGAGAAGGAGAGGGAGAGGGAGGGAGGGAGGGAGAAGGTGTTGGCGAGCACAAGAGCAGCACCCGCTGGCCAGCCGTTTGGGATGGGGAGGGGGCCCTCCGAGGCGCAGCTGGGTGAGGTGCGGTAGAAGTGGGTGTCTGACCTGCCGTCGGGCGTGTAGCAGATCGCGCCCCGCCCCGCGATGTGCGCAAACTTGAGGTGGACTCCCTTCTCTAGGCCCATCGCGCCGCCGGAGACGGAGATAGAGAGGGAGGGAGGGAGAGGGAGGGAGAGACAGAATAGGGGAGAGAGAGGAGGAGGAGAGAGAGAAGAGAGAAGAGAGAAGAGAGAAGAGAGAAGAGAGAAGAGAGAAGAGAGAAGAGAGAAGAGAGAAGAGAGAAGAGAGAAGAGAGAAGAGAGAAGAGAGAAGAGAGAAGAGAGAAGAGAGAAGAGAGAAGAGAGAAGAGAGAAGAGAGAAGAGAGAAGAGAGAGAAAGAGTGGGTGGCCCGCGATGCGGCGGCGGCCGGGGGGGGCGGGGGAAGGCGGGGGAAGGCGGGGGGGGGGGGACACTGGGCGCGGGAAATGGCGCGAAAAGCCGCACAAGGCCCCCGCCGGTACTTTTCCACTCCTTCAGTCGGATCACCTGTCAGCGAGTACTTTACTCCTACTCGTCGGGGTGCTGAGTGTCAGGTACTACTTTACTCCTACTCGTCGGGATGGTGAGTTGGGGTCGAGGTGGTGAGTTGGGTTAGGGTGGATTGAGGTCGGGTTGGTGCGTTGGGTTGGGGTACTTTGGGTGGATTGTAGGGTGAGCGAACTGGTTTTTTTTAGGCGGGGTAAGAGTAAGAAAATGACCATCTCAGGGTTGAGCAAATTTGTAGCCCGGTCACTCACTATGGGGGTGCGGAGGGCACCAGCTGCAATGGGTGAATGAAGGGCTAAATAAGCTCCCTATGCGTTCCGGTAGTATGAATCACCAAAAAAAAAGTGGAAGTGGAAAGTGGGGGTCCTCCATAGAAATCTTCGAAAAATACCGAATTTCAGGCCTTCGACGGCGGTGCGCGAAATACAGTCGGCCCCCCTCCGGTATATTTTTAGTGAGGCCCTTCATGCAAGGCACAATTATCGAAAGACGAGAGCAAATTTCTGTCGCCAGCTCACTAGGTCTACCAGGCTTGGTGCTATGCATATTGGATCATAAGACACCCCTCAGCCCTCAGACTAGCAGAAGCGTTCAGAACTTCAGAACGCGTTCATTTACACCCATCCCTGCTTGCACCTTCCGTTTTCGCCTGGAGCTTACTTGACACTTCACCTATGTGGAACCACACCCCAGTCACTCGATTCGGGCTGGGTCCACTGGGTGTCGACGAGTTGTGTGTGTAGTGTATCTGAATCGTCGCGAGTTTCAAAGTGACACTCTCTATAAATAACGTTATGTACGAAAACACTATGCAAGCACGGCCACTTGGGCATGGTGCCGTGACACATGCCTTGAAACACAGCCATGGAGAAGGGAGACATTTTGCGCAACGTGGTCCTATGGTCTCGGCTGGCGGGGCTGGTGGAGGGGGGGTTGTTTCCCCCCGTTACCCCCGTGCGCGGAAAGTTGTCAGATTTGCTAGAAAAGCGAGCACGCGGACGCCCGCTTCGCGGCGGCTCACGCGAGCGCCCTCTCCACCTGCACGCGCGAGCGGTAGATGCGACCCGAAGGGTCGGTGTAGATAAAGTACGAGAGGCCGGCCGCCTTGCCCGACCGGCGCGGACAATGGCGGGGGCAAGTGCGGGCGGAGCAAGTGCGCTCGCCACAGACGAAGCAGCCGGAGTTGGAGAAGGAGGCGGCGGCGACCGTAAGGGGGTAGGAGGTGGTGCTGAGGGCGGGCATGTGTGCGCCCGGGCGCAGCCAAAGCGCGATGCGAGCGATGAGTTTGTCGATGGCGCACGGCGAGTCGCCCATGATGTCGGACTCATACATCTTGCGAATCTCCTCTTGGCGGATGGTTGAGAGAGAATCGGGGAGCTTGTTGAGCGAGCGCGCGATGTGCGGCGAATGGGCCTCCGGATGGGGCGGATGGGAGAACGGCGAACGATCGAAGGATGAGGCGAGCGGCCGCCTTCACCTCGGGCTCGCTCATGCCAACAACGAAGGGGCGAAGAGCGGCGAAATGTTCGGCGGCGGCGTCCGCCTCAGCGCCCGTGCGTGTGCACGCCCGAAGAGCGAAGGGGGGAAAACAAAACACACGAAGGGAGGAAGAGCAAAGGAGAGAGGCTCCCTTGGGAGAAACCTAAAGGCGGCTCTCCCCCTAACCACAACAACAGCGATAGCGAGCATGGGGCTGGCGCCCAAGTAAGGGCGACAGTATCCGCCTCCACAGCCACAGCCACCGCCTCCGCCTCGGCCACGATCTCGGCGCACCGACAGTGGCAGGAGTTCTTCACCGCGCGCAGCGCTGCTGCAAGCGCTGCAGCTCGAGCGCAAGACCTAGAGGAGGAGGAGGATCCTGAGGAGAGGATCAGCATGAGGCGTTGGGCTTACTCAGGGCGTTCGACCCATCCTTTGCCAGCACGCACGTGGACGCGGCATTTGCGTGAGAAAGCTTGAGCGGCTTCCAATGTTCCCGAGAAGATGCAACTCGAGGTTCCCTTTTTTTGTCACATCCCTCCCGTCTATTTTGGTCACAATGTTAATTGGCCCCTCTTTTTTTGGCACATCCCTCCCGTCGTTGGCAACCCCCCACTGGGATCGACAGAACTGCACCTTGACCCCTGACAGGCCCTGAAGCAAATCATCATTACCTCCCATTCAACCTAAGCTCTCCCCATGACCAACTTTGCAGAGCTTGTCTTCGTTCACTTTTGCTGCCACATTCAGCATGCGGTGCTGCACTCGGACGATTCGCTCACGCGGGAGGAGTTTTTTTTTAGCCCTTTTGAGCCGTATGTTGACAAATTGGGCCGTTGGAGGGCAAAATCACGCTTCGTCGTCACTTAAGGTCTCAAAAGGGGCAATCAAAGCAACGTTTCATCTCCTGGGAACCATGGGTGGAAGAGCTTTCCAATGGGGGTATCAGCCACCTCTTCATTTCAAGGACAAACTGTGATTTGACCCGACGCCCCGTGAAGTATGTCACAAAACTTGGTATTGCTGAGGGAATGGTGCCTTAGTGCCCAGGGAACATTAAAAGAGGATATAATGAGGTAACCAACAAGCCAAGGTTTAGGCAAAACAAGCACTTTGTGCTCGCGCTCTCACCTAGCGAAGTTTGTCCTTACTTTAAGGGACTCGTTCTTAAAAGCGAGGTACCTTTATCCGTAAAGCTCGAGATCGAGATATTCGAGACTGTTCAAAGCCCCCTTGGAGATGGCCTCTCTGGCATCTGCGATGGCTTTCATCCCCTCATCGTCGATGTCATCATAGATTGAACGCTTTTCCATCTGTGGTTGATGGTGATTGAACGCTTCTCGCCTTCTTTCGTCTTGCTCCACGGAACGCGACCCTAGTGCACCTAGGCCGGACCCTTGAAACCGAAGATAAATGGAAGAAGGGGGCAAGGGAATGAGGGGGAGCGAAGGGACACAAGGGCGAAGTTGCTAGGGAGGTAGTGGATATCGGGTCCGTAGTAGTTGTTAGCCCAGATTCCTGAATTTTTTTTGCTTTCTATCCATGGCAAGGATAAGTTACTTGTTTGCTAGTTGATAGTTGATAGCTGACGGATGGACGCTGCACCTTGGTGGTGCAGGACGGGCAACACGCAACACGACGACGGCACATTTCGTCCAGGTATACACGGGATACGCGAGCCCGAAGGAGTAGGCATCGGGAAGAGAGAGAGGCTACGTGTCATGCGCTTTTGCGCTCATGTTGGACATTCCACACCAGCCCAACTCTAGCCAAAGCAAGGACGAAGTAGTGCGGCGCGTCGAAGCCAGGGCGCACGGCAAGCGCTGGGTGAGAATGGTGGTGATCATGGTCATCCTCGCCCACAGCGGGGGAGATGATGGACGACACAAAGTCGAGAAAAATGTAGAGAGGTGATGAATCGACGGTAGTTGGCCGGTCGACGGCGTCACAGTTAACATTTGTGGTCGAGGTGCGTCTATACTTGTGATGCTCGGGAGGGGCACGCCCAATTTTGGACTCGGCACCGCCGATCGGATGGTTGCGCACATTGAACCATAGCGTGGTCACTTGACCCACCCATGACGAGCTGAAGCTTACCCACAACCCGGCAGGACCGAACATAGTCAGGGCCAGGTAGAACTCGATCAGAGGGAACACGAACGAAAGAGAGTCAATGAGCCGCATGCATGGAGTGTCGATGTGAGACGGGGAGAACTCCTCGTCGACAGCCTGGATCGAGCGCACACAATCAGTCGTAGTGCCAGAGAGGAAAAAAGAGAAAGCGTTGATAATGCCGTTTAGCGCGGGGGAGTGCGGGTCTCGCATCGTAGTGTCGCAAAATTTGTGATGAGCGCGGTGGCGAGATGCCCACCACAGTGGGCCGCCTTGGTAGGAAAAGCAAGCGATGACACCAAGGCAGAGGCTGGTAACCCAGTGACACTTGAAGGCGGCGTGCGCGCAGTATCTGATGGCAAATAAAGCTGGTAGTGAGGTCGCATGCATGTGTGGGTGACTCCGTCCAAATCTCGGGATGGCAGCCATTGGCAACTGACACAAGCATGCACATCAACAGAGAGGAACGCGGGTCGCACCTGTGAAGGATTACGCTCATGCAGATACCGTTCTTGAAGAAGAGGAGGGCACTGAAACATAAGAGTGAGAGAAGCGGGTGTGGCGAGACATTGCGGCAGAAAATGCCCGCGAAGGTGGCAGCTGACCAAACAGGCAGGAAGACCACTAGGAAAAGTCCTTGGATAGGATTGACCTTGCTCGAGTAAGGTGACCAAATACGATCCTGAAGAGGTTGGGATGAAATCGAGAGTTTGAATGCGTGAAGGTTTACAAAGTAAGGCACGCTCCATCACCGTATGGTGACACGGGAGAGGTTGCCGTTGTCACCTTTGCCAAGACAGTGTCATCGTTGCGCTTGAGGAGATAGTTTGAGATCGCAACAACAGTCGCCACGAGAACAGCCATGAGGAACGGCCCACGGCTGAGACAGCTAATCAAGTAGATGGGAGGCGCAAGCATAGTAACTGGTGCCATGATAATGTATGGACGTAGACCGGCCCAGATCGGTGCTGGTGGCGGTGAGCCTTCCACAATGCCAGATGTAGACTTCACCGCTGAATTTTGGAGCGAGGCCATGATGAGCTCGTACTCACGGGCAAAGAAGCTGAAGGGGCTCGTGCCATCGAAGGCAAAACCAGCCTGAAACCATAATATGGGAGACAATTCGAAATTACAGTCATGTGTGCGTTCGTGCATGCTCAGCATCAGAGCCCTGTGCGGCCACCCCACTGTGTGTGCTCAGCTTGCAACGCGGCGCGTGCGCTGCTACCCATGGGTGGAATGAGGGCAGCGTGTCAGCCACACCTTGTCGAGACCGTAATTCTGCTCAAGCCTCCCCTGCACCGCCTCGGGCGCGGCGTTGGGGCTCATACAGCTAGCAGTGGGCGGGCGACAGCGACTGCACTGTGGCGGGCGTTTGCAAGATTCGCTGGCGACAGATTCCTCTACTCTACCCACAAACATCTTCTGCTTCTCTCTCTCTACGTAATGAATGGTGTGTCGGGCAGTTGATTGATTTGCGCTCGCGTCTTGCGAATCTCCCGAGTGGGTGACCCGAATCTCCACCGCGAGACCAAGTCTCACATCGACGAGATGAGAATCTCCGGAGGAGATCAGAGGGACTTCCCCCCCCCGCGCAGCGGCATCTCGGATTCCGCGCATCCGCACGAGGAGCCCGAGATTCCCGCAGAGACGGGTCCTCTAGCAGCCCGGCGACCGCCGCGGCTGTGAACGTGAAGACGCCCGGACACCTGCGGATAGGGATAGGCAGGGCTGTCGCATCCGCGAGGACAAGTCCGCAAAGGACTCATAAATTGCGGAGAAGGGTGCAGGAACATAAAAATGGGAGAATTCTGCAAAACAAAAAATAAACTTCACATTCGTCTCACTGCGCCCTACCCCCACCATTTGAACGGCTCCGTCTGCAGCTCGCCGCCCTTGTTGCTTCACGTAGAACGTGTGTGGCTCATCTCTTGGGGTATCTAGAGCCTGAGCCTGAGCGCTGAGCGCATCTTAGACTAACCTTAGACTAACCTATTTGGCCTAGCTGGTTCGTGCTAAGATAGAAGATAGTACGCGGCTCCACCCCGAGAAAGCAAGGGGAGGAGAGAGGGGATGGTGGTGGGCTAGCTAGCTTCGCGTTAGAGAGAGAGAGAGAGAGAGAGAGAGAGAGAGAGAGAGAGAGAGGGAGAGGGAAAAAAAAACATTTTAATATTCTCGCCTCACTCGTGGCACTGGAAGACGCTCTCGAAGCCACGCCCTTTCTCTTCCCACTCCCCCACTCCCTGCCTTGCGGCAACTCCCCTCGTGCTCTACTTAGGGGCCCGGGTCGTGCGGGGGGTTCGAGCCAAGCGGGGTGCACCTGTCCCCAACAGTAAGTTCTCTCCTTCCTCCTGTTCTGTTGAGTGACCTGTCTATACAGAAGGTGTTGCAGGGTGTCGTTATACGAATGCGCGCGGGCGATCACTCAGTGCGTCCGTAGTTGTGACTAGCCGCCCATCCGAATTATCTGTCAGAGCGTGGTGACGCGTCGCATTATGCGAGTCTCCCGTCTAATCCGAGAGCTTTCGCTACGAGGCCGAATTCCTTACTGAGTTGTAGCCTGCCTTTCTTGTCTTCGATAAACATGGGGGTGCTGAGTTCCGTCGTTTTTTTGATCTTTGGTTTTCTTCCCTGAGCGGCCTTATATGTTCGCATGGAGTTGCGGGGGTCCGACACGGTACTGCCTCGTACTAGGGTGGCAAACCTCGTTAGCGTGGATTCAAGGACTGGTATGTAGTGGAAATTGTATGCCTCGTAGTCTACTCTATAGAAGTCTTTTATAATGTATTTCCATGCAATTATATAGAGCGCTTTAAGGCTGTCGGGGGTGGTCGTACCGGGGTATGCGAAGAGTCTGTCTTTCGCTATCTATGCACGCGACCTCTTAGGAGGAGGCGTGTGCTCTGCAAGAGCGTCTATGGTTTCGAATATCGTTTTAGTCGCGGGGCACCATGCTAGATGACTCGATCTTTCTCGGTGGTCGTGGCATAGTCGGCATTTGTTTGTCAGGCTATCTGGGAACCTGTTTCTAGTGCCGATCCTTCGGTGGGTAATATGTTTGAAGTGTAGATGTTTATCCGTGTGCTTTAGCAGCGGCGTTGTGTAGAGTCGAGCTATATGTCTCCATTCGTCTTTCGTGATGTTCAGTCTATTCTCCCATGCGGTCTTCGCCGCTTGCGGGGCGTGTTTTCGGTTCGTTTTAATCACTTCTTTGGCGATGTCGGAGACGGTGATCGCGTCAAGAGCGCGGCCAAATACATTTCAAATACATTCGAGGCCTACAACCCAGGACGCGCTTCAATTACAGCCAATTACATATGTATTTGGCCTCTGGCCAAATACGGTAAATACGTATTTCCCATCTAGTGCCTCCTAATCTATCTGAGCATTAGTACCACTACTCTCACTAGCCCGGTACTAACACGACTGCCCTCAGCGCACCTGCCCGTACACCTTGGCGCGTGCTGTTGACACAGATACATACACCTATGCACCCTTCCACATCTCCCCCCTCGCAGGCCCCCGGCTCCCATTCTAACTCCCCACAAGTTAAAATGAGGGAAAACCCATTGAGGCGGTCCGGTCGACGCCGGCCGACTCTCCGGGAAAAAGCACCGGGGGGGGGGGAGGAACCTCTCGTCAAAAAAGGAGAACGGCCCTTACAGCTCGCGCCGCGAGCGGTCCTCGAAGAAATAAATGTCTGCGCCCCCCGATACCTGCCACAGGGACGTCTTGAGCCACTCCCTTCTTCTCGCCTCTCCTGTCGCCAGCCGCCCCCCTTCGCCCGTTTGCTAACGCAAACGGGGCTCGTTTCTCACCACACTCCATCGGGGGGGGTGCAAATCCCCCCCTCTTCCTCGTTCCATTCTCTTCCGCCCCGGTCCCTGCGGCGCGTCGCCATGCGGCGCGCCATGGCCTGCTCTCAGAGGTCCTTCAGGGGCGCCCAGAGGGCCAGCAGGGGCAGCTCAGGGGGCAGTGGAGGCTGGGGCTGAGCCCCTGGCCCCCCCTGCCTCTCCCTCGCTCGCCTCGCTGGCCTTGGGTGCCGCCCTGAGGCCCCTGTCTGCCTGGCGACCAGGGATGGGGGGGGGAGTCAGTACGAGAGCAGGCCCATGCGGGCCTGGGAGTGCGGCTCGCGGCCCGCGCCCACTAGGGGTCTGGGCTGATTTGATGAGTGCCCTGCCCCTGCCAGAGGGCAGGGGCTGGGGTTGAATGTACGGGCCCACCCCGGGGGGTGTCCGCATTGGAGAGAGGGGGGCGCGAGGCCCCCATTGACCCCCACTTATAAAAGTAGGTTGCATCTAGTGCCTCCTGGTCAGCGACGCCAATCGCGCGCGACGCGCCCCACACCGACACGCCGACACCGAGCATGGATGGGAGAACGCGGGAAGGAGGCTGAGACCGCGGGGTTGGCCTCAGCCGACAACATGTCCAACGGCATGAGAGGGACGAGGGACAGCTTGAAGGCGGCGGACTTGTCCCTTGTCCTTGTTCATCGTCCCTGATTGTATTGTATATTGTATATTTTATATTTTGTCTACTCCTAGTCAAACTACTATGAGTAGCTCTACTTTAGAGCTACTCTACTACTCGGCAGAGGGTTGCCGGGCGAGGCGGTGGCTTCCTCGCCTTCCCTCTTCCCCCTCCCTCCCTTCCTCTCTCCACTCTCCCCCGTCTCTCTGGTGACACGGGGCCGTATCTCCCTGCTCAACCCCATCTCGTCACACACACACACACACACACACACACACACACACACACACACACACACACAGAGAGAGAGAGAGAGAGAGAGAGAGAGAGAGAGAGAGAGAGAGAGAGAGAGAGAGAGAGAGAGAGAGAGAGAGAGAGAGAGAGAGAGAGAGAGAGAGGGAGAGAGAGGGAGGGAGAGAGAGGGAAGGAGGGAGGGAGAGGGGGGGGGGGGGGGGGGGGGGAGAGCGAGAGAGCGAGAGAGGGAGGGAGAGACCCGCCGTCGCCGATGAGCCCAGAGCCTCCGCCGCTACTCGTGGTTGGCCTGATCGGCGCTTCACCAAGTGAGGACGAGGCCGCGCTGGGCTTTGCCAAGGAGCTGAGTGGCAGTGACACCTTCAAGACCCCTGAACATCCCGCTACTGCACTCCCGCAACTGCTCACACACCACGAGCCAGAGCGGGGGGTGCTCTACCTCGCCGCTGCAACCAGCCTTGCCGCATGTAGATCGGACTCCACAGGGAGCGGCAGCTCACACCTTGCTGTGCCGTCAGCCGAGGCGTCTGTGCAGGCCGGCAGTGCGAAGCCAGCGGCAGCAGCGCATGAATGGTTGGCTGAACACACCTATCGCCACGCACGAGCGCTACTGCTCTTGTCCTTGGCGTGCCATAAGGTGATCATTGTTTCGCAGCGCTGCACGCCCGACCTTTCGTTGCTCAAGACACTCCGTGTTGTATGGGATTTGCACGTCGAGCTGCAGGGTAGCCTTGCGCCCATACTCAGGGTCAACGCTGGTAGATTGACTGCGCCGGCTCTTGGCTTTGTCTTCGGCCCGCCGCCGCGTAAATTTGCTCAGGATGCGATGGCTGCACACGTGCACACCTCCGTCGTGCCAACCGTTGCGCCTCCGCACACGTCACGTGCTGCGGGTGTCCCCAAAGAGGCCACAGCCACCGTAAACGAGCACGTCGTTGCCCCTTCTAGCGAAGCGAGCAGGCATGACGGCTCGCGGGTTGAAGGCCATGGCCGTAGGGGACGAGGCGGTAGGCGAAATGCTCGCAAAATGTGCGGTAGTACGTTAGCTCCTCCATCGATGGGTGAGACGGACGCAGATGGGTCAGCAAAGCCCGCATATGGTGTCGAGAGTTCGCAGGAGGGCATGTGCGGCGAGCGTGAAGGCTCTGCGGTGAAGCATGGTTGCGCAGGAGGAGCGGGCTTGATGGGTCCAGAACATTTCCGTGAAGTGGAGGAGGATGCCATCCATGTGGTCGAGGCGGCGAGGCGACAACTCGAGACCTCCTTGGACTCTCAAATGTGCCGCTTGCTCAGTAGCTCGAAGCTATTGACACGTGCCATGTCGGGCTCGCACAGCGGCATGTTTGCGCTTCCGGCCGCCTGCGATCGCCCGATACCCAGATCTAGGCCATCAGAGACGGCAAGTGAGCGTGCTCACCGGCCCTTGGCCGTGCACGTGCGGTGTCTTGTAGAAGAACGGGCGGGCGTTGGAGCGGATGATAGCACCAAGGTGAAATACACGGAGGGGCTTATGCTGACCGACCTGCTGGACATGTTGGTGGCTCAAGAAATGTATGGACAACGGCTACCCTCGGTAGAGACGGAAGCGGCGATGCCATTGGGTTCTGAGAGCGCCCTCATACGTTTGCGCAGCGACCTATGCGCTCTGCCGCCACCGGCGTCGTCTTCGTTGTACGCTCTAGCACCTCATCTCCTCTCCGGTCACACTGTTGAAATGCCGGCTTGGCCATCGAGCTTGGAAGGTCGGGGATCCCCACCGACCGGTAATGACAGCCGCCAACGTGCCCCAGGGTTCCACGCCGCCGGCCACAAGCGAGACGTTCGGCGACCAACGGGGCTCGTACGTGCTGCGACTGCACGTGATTTGGCCCTACGTTTCTGCCACGAGCTCACAGTAGCTGGTGCAGGTCCCCGGACGCGGTTGGAGATGAGTAGACTTGG
Organism: Isochrysis galbana; assembly: GCA_018136815.1. Lineage (NCBI taxonomy): Eukaryota > Haptophyta > Isochrysidales > Isochrysidaceae > Isochrysis > Isochrysis galbana. The sequence continues at coordinate 480,097 of CM030941.1, read as the reverse complement.
AGAAGATGGGGACGTGCAAGAGTTGGCCATCGGGCTCAGCGTCGTTTATCCAATTACGTGCAACGGCAGTGGTTCGTCAGCCATCTCCACTTCCGGCAAGGGCGGGAGCTCGCTTGAGCGAACCACTGCGGGAGGCGCCCAAGGGAGTCGTGGGAAACGTCTGCCCGGCCGTGGCGCCAGGGGCGATGCGCGCAACAGCGTGAATTGCGACCTCCCGAGCGCTGCGCAGGCGAGTCCGTATCGATCCCTGGCGGACTGGCGTTCGATGGTCGATCAACTCAGCGAGCGGCTCCTCGGCCACAGCGGCCGCGCCTCCCTGCCATTGCATCCCCTCCATCCCGCCTCGCTCGAGGCTTCAACCGGTTGCGATCCATCGACCTTGTCCGCCATGGGCAAGATTGGCCACGGATACCCCTCGCCACCCAAGCTCGAGCCCCGTCTATCCGCCAAGAGGCTGTCGCGTCTCTTGGACGCCGACATGCTCTTCTCGGCATCGGCATGTGCTAGTGCTCTTACGCGCACGAAATAGGCCCACACCTATCGGCTTCCACGTGGGTGTTCCAAGGCTGAGCATGAAAGTTGTTGTGGGGAGGCGGAGACAGTGTTGAGTGGCTCGGACGCATTGGACTCCCGCACAACCTACTAGTGGCAGCGATACTGCGGTGAGTGCGTATCCAACGGGAATGGACGAGACAGCGTTACACATCGCTCAAACACAAACAGCGATTGGACTGATGGTGCCCGTGTCGACAATTCTCTCTAGTTGGAGCCTTGGCGTAGATATTTATGGTGCCCACCACCGGGCTGTCACGAGTTCTACTGCACTATTGAGATGAATTGGGATGACCCATTGGGTCTGAGGGCAATGAGGAAGGGGCGAAGCCGGCGGGCCAGGCGCGGCGGATGAGACAACTTCGGAGACGCTGACGGGGGGGGGGGGGGCTTTAGCACAGGAAGGCGGGCACGCGGCGAATTTCTTGGTCGCGTAGTCTGTAGCGGCTAGCGCCAAGCGACTCAGCAATGCGATATGGTCCGCTATAGTGGTAGAGGAGCTTGTTGCGGTGTCCTGGAATTTTGCGAACCACACCCTAGCTCACAGTGTGAGATTCTGGTACGCCAAAAGGTGACAATAAGGGCTCGCTCCAGCGGCTATCTCCCCGGGTGCCGGGGACTTAGCCGCTGCAGCGGCCGCAGAGGCCCGCCGCGCGCCGCTCCCCTCCCCCCCCTTCCCCCACTCCTTGCTCTGGCAGCCCAGCTTGCCACACACAAAGGTGTGGCCTCGCGCGGCCCGCGGCCAACACCAAGGGTAAGTCGCCCCCACGTTGCCTGCCGCGATGTGCCCCTTCACGCTCGCCGCGCTCGCCTCCAGGTCCAGGTTGTTCTCGCACTCCCCCCCCCCCCCCAGCGCGCAGACGAGCGCCAGAAGCCAGGTGCGAGCAGCGCGCGCACAGCGAGGCCCCCGCCCGGCCTTGGTTGGCCTGGGTGTGCGCAATACCCAGCACCTGACACCTGACCCCGCCCCAGCCCACACCCGCCTCGCAGCAAGCTTCCCTAGCTGAAAAGTCAGAGTTGGCGTCTCTCTCGACAGGCGCGGCCGGTCAGCAGATCGGCTATAGGGCTCGAAGGCTGTCGGCCACGGTGTGCATTCCGACCTGGAGTCTGAGATGATGATATTGTCCGAGCTCAGCTGATGCGACGAGTGCGCTAGGTGACCATGTGGCACTGAATGGTGAAGTGTGAGGTGTAGGGACACATTCAAGTATTGAAACTCAGCTGACGGCACCATTGCCAAGATATCTTGCACCTTGCCGCGAAATCATGTTGGTAATGAATTTCTTGCTGAACCTGACGCCAAAAATAACGAAATATAACTACTACCTCCGTTCCAATACTGAGGTGTCACGCAGGCTGTTGTTGAAGGGGGTAGCTTGCAGGGGCATTGGGGCACCCCACCCAGACTAGGAGGGTGCAGAGCGGTACATTGGGGCTTAACCTGAAGACTTCCTAAGTTATTGCAAGGTTGTTCTATACACGTCCAAATGTTGTACAAACACACGCACTCTACTTACTGCTTACTGTCAGAACAGTGCCATCCCTGCGATGCGCGGGAGGTCATACCCATTCCCACCAGCCATCCAATCATCTTCCGCATCACTATCGTCGTCACTCTCCCACTTCACACCACATCTGGAGACCAGCTTGCATCTATCTTGAACGTGGAGCTGTGTGTGCATGGACTCGTGACAAAGAACTAATTTATCTGCAGTGTTATGGCTCATCCGAAACCGACTGGCGCAATGTATTTGGCCATAGACGGACCCATTTCGTTCAGCCGCGGACGCTGCCGCTGGCTGCGCTAAAATTATTTGTTGAGCTATTGCGGGGGGGGGGGGGGGCAAGGTACATACAAGGTATGTTGTATGTTGTGTTTATGTTTATGCTGTGTTTCGCTGTGTTTCTTCCAAGGCCAAACACAGAGGGTTTTGACCGTGTTTGGAAGGATTTTCACTGTGTTTAACATCTAGGCTCTTCTCCTCCTCCTCCAGCTTCGCGCGCGCCTTCTCCACCTCCCCCTGCCTCGCCGCCTTGTTCCACGCCTTGTCGAGCTTCCCCTCGCACTCGGCGACGCGCTTGCGGCCCTTGTCAAGTTGCACGAGGCGCTTCTCGCGCTGCGCGAGCAGCGCGTCGAGTCTGGTGCCCCTGCGCCGCCGCTCCCTGGGCGCCTCGCCATCGCCTGCTGCCTCCAGCTCCCCCAGCAGCTCATCCCCTGGCGGGCCGTCGTCCGCCATCGCTGACAGGTAGCCAAAAGTTCGATAGCGAGGCGGCCCGAAAAACTGTAGTGTCATTGTCATTACCTCCGCTTTTTGCGGTAGCGGGAAACTAAGTTTATACTTGGTTGCCCCATGGGGGGGCACGAGCCCCCCCCTCTCTCCACTCCTCCCCTGCCATGGGGGAGGAACCACCCATGCTCCTGGCACGCCTGATGGCTTGCCAGGAGCAGAATGCCCTGCTGACCCACTCTCTCACTGGCAGGCTTGCCTGCCTCGCGCGTCCTGGCCTGTCGTGGCCAGCCCATCGCTCCAACCCCCCCTCCCCCCCTGTTCGACAGGCAGACAGGTGCAGATTGGGGACCCCTGAGGCCCAGGAGCGCCAGCGAGGGAGAGGCAGGGGAGGCCAGGGCCCAGCCCCAGCCTCCTCTGCCCCCTGAGCTGGCCTCTAGGGGCCTCCAGGGGTCGCCAGGGGCAGCTGCAGGCTGCAGGCCTGTCGCAGGCGCGCCATCGCGCGTGCCTGCAGGAGAGGGGAGAGAGAGCGCGGAGAAGGGGGTGGGCGGAGCGAGAGCTCCGCTCACCGGAAAATAGGTAAGTCCCGCACCTGTTTACAGGATAAGTCGGGACCGAGGCCGCCGCCAGCCCGGTAGGCGTAGGAGGAAGGGGGGAACGGATCGCCGGGGGGGGGGCGCGGGCCACCGACCATATCTAAGCCCTTTTCCCCTATCCCCCTAGTAGTGCACGGGGGGAGTCGCCTGATGGCGGGGGGGAAAGGGCCGGGGGAGTGGGGGTGTAGAAAGTTTCCTACGTGAGTAGAAAGTAGAGGCTGCACGGTCGCGTGTGCGGTGAGACTATTAAGAAATTAATTAATTTTGCGGTAGCGGGAGATTTTAGCTAAAAATCTGTCACCGCGACCTTTTTTTAAGCAAAAACTTTAGTCTTGCAAAGGGGGTAAGGGTCTCGATTCACGATCGGCGGTCGCGTAGACCGGCCCTTAGTCGCGCTGTTGAGTCGTTTCGAGTCCCCGTTGAGCCGCTGCAACCCCTCCCCGCGGGCTGGCGAGACCCCCGATCACGGAGCGCATCATCAAAGCCGCAAGACGCCGAGGAGCGCAATCAAGATTGAAGGGCGAGTGCTCATGGAGGAGGAGGAGGAGGCGCCGCCGCCGCCATCGGCCAGCGGTCGGGGCCCCGATGGTCGGCGAAGGTTTGGCGTGCTCGCACCGTCGGCTGCTGAGAGTCTTCCCCCCCCCCCATCTCCCGCGACCCCCCCCCCCCCCCCATCTCCCGCGACCCCTTCTGAGTGAGGGCCTCGCCAACGTAAGCGAGGCCCCTTTGGCTTCTTCACACCAGAGGGCCAACGGCTCCGTCGCGGTGGGGTGTGGACGTGGTGGAAGCGGGGGGGGGCGGGGGGGGGGCGGACCGGCGGGGGGGCTCGTCCCCCCCCCCCCCCTCCCTCTCCCCCCCCCCCCCCCCTCCCCTCTCTCCCCTTTCCCCCCTTCCCCTCTCGCGCCCTCCCGCGCCCACGAGATCCCGAGCCCCCTCCCCGCCCCCCCCAATCCTTCCTTTCTTGCTCTCGCCTAGTCAACTCTCAACGGGGTTCCGGGGGCCACGCCCATCGAGATGAGGCGGGAGGTCCTCTCACCGTTTCACATCACCACGAACCCTCGAATGCCACGGGAGAACTGATGAGGGGCCGCCGAGAAGGCGAGCGCGGGCCACAGGCGCGCACCTCCGATCTCCCTCGGCGAGATGTGGGCTCGCACGGCGAGGCGGGTCGAGCTGCACGATCTCGCCCCCTGCCAGCGCGAGGTTCGCCTCCAGATCGTGGGGGCTCTCTTCGAACCACCCTCTCCTCCAGGGGGAAGCTTCTCGGTCAGCACGCCAACGCCTTCCCCTCGCCGTGACAGAAGAAATCCACCCACCTACTCACTCAATCTCATCTCCTCGAGGGCCGGCCGTCCAACCAGCCGTGCGAGCGTGAGGAGGGAAGAGGGGGAGAGAGAGAGAGAGAGACAATCATGGGAGGAGAGGAAAAACACCGTTTGTGGGTGGGTCCCCTCCTGTGGAGAGAGGAGAAAAGGGGGAAAGAGGGGGACGAGAGAGTAGAGAAGAGAGAGCGGGAAAGAAGACACCCAGGGGACCTCTCTCTCCCCCTCTCGTTTCCCTAACTTCTTCTCGTTGAACTAGAGCTCTCGTCGGGAGCTCGCCGGTGTTGTTCGGCATGCAGCCTCCCCGGAATTCTTCTCTCTTTCTGTCTCATCATTCATCTCTCTCACACCATCCCTCTCCCCCCCTCCCTCTCCCAACAACCCCTCTCTTCTCCCCCCTCGCCGCGCCTCTGCGCAGACCCCTCTCCACCCTCACCCTTCTCCACGCCCCTCCCTTCACTCCGCCTGAGGGGAGGGAAGAGACGGAGAGAAAGAGAAGCCCCTGCCCCCCCCCCCCTCTCCCCCTCCCCCTTTCCCCCCCTTGCAAGGGGAACCCATGAGCCGCTGCCTCGGCCGCATGGGGGACAAGGAGCTCGTCATGCTCTTCAACAAAGTGCAGCTGGTACACCACGCCTTCTGCGGGCTAGGCATGATCCTATCCGTCGCAGGCACCATCATCTCGCCTGAGACGTGGTACATCAGCCTGCTCGCGTGCATCTTCTTTGGCAACCTCATCGCAGCGAGACTCATCGTGAGCAACATTGAGAACCAGGAGCGAGCCATCCTGATCTTTGGCAGGATATGGTTGGCGCTCACCTGCATCTGCTGCACCTTCTTCATATGGGGAGCCAACTACGCACATCTCGTCGTCAACGTCGATGACTATGGCGTCTGGATTTTTGCGATGAACACGCTCTTCATCCCAGTCTGCCTCCACCTCTCAGGCGTGTACGAGGGCCACCGGCTCTTGAACAACTCCATCGTGGGAATTTCGTATAGCCTCGCACCAAACTGGTCGATCATGGCCCACCGGGAGTCCTCGCTCGTCATGTGGCTTGCCTTGCTGCTCGGCGAGACGGCGGGCATGCACCTCGCCTCGCTCATGCTCAACGCTCTCAGTGAGAAGAAGGATGCCGCTGCAGCCAACGGCTCATCGCTGCACAACGTGCCGACCCGCCCACCCTCGGGCCCGTGGAGCGTCACCTCGCAGTGCTTCTCGCTTCCCGTCGCCTGTCAGTACCAGGTGTCGGAGCACAAGCTGAGCAGGCTCAGCCAGGACAAAGTCACGGGCTCGGATAACTTCTCCAGCAACCAGTCTGACTCTGCCTCCGAGATCTCGGGCGACGAGATCCCGATGTCATACATGTCGCTCAACGATATGCTGCGCTGGTTCTTCAAGTACGCCCACTGTGATTGTGCCACCGTGCGCATGCAGCCCATATCGCTGGGCTTCGATGACCCACGTGTCGAGATGCTCTATACAGTGAGCACTTTCTCCAGTCTGCATTCAGCGCACACGTGCGCATGCTTCACGGCGGTAGCCCTCTGTGTGGTGAGTGTGCAGATCTCCGCAGCCACCTGGCCGGTGGCCATCATCGCCATCCCGTACGCGGTCGGTCTGTGGTACGCAAGGCGGCGCACCTATGGCATCCGGAACATTCCGCGGGCCTTCTCGGAGTTCGCCACATGGCACACGGCGCTGTCCATTCTCGCGGGCATCTCATATGTCATCTGCGCGTTGCGCGGTGTTGGGCGACGGGCCGATGGGTCACCCGCCTCGTGGGCGTCGTGGACGGCCAACGTGCAGGAAATAGCCGATCTGATGACGCTGGCCACGGACATGGACTCGGGCGCCGGCTTCGACTCGTCGGCGCTCGTCTGTATGTCCATCCTGCTCATGATCTGCGGCGCTCACCACCGCTTTGTAGTGCTGCCGCCACACTCCAGGATGACTAGCCGGTCCATCATCATTTTGAGCGTCCTGGTAGGCAACACCGACCTCATTAACCGGCAGCTGATGCCCCGTGCGCTGGCCAACACCGTGCTCGCGATCTGCGTGCTACTCCTGGGCGAGCTCCTGGGCTACTCCGTGGCGCTGGTTCGGCGCTCGCTCTTCCGCGACTGGCTCGTCGATGCGCAGTCCTCGGCCTTGGCCAAGGCCGACGCTGCTGCGCGAGTCGCCGCCGCCGAGGAGAACGCACTGCAGCTGCAGCGCACCAATGCCGCCCGCGAGGCAGAGCTTGCCGCCGATAAGCGCCTCAACCATGTCATTAAGGGACGCTGCGGCTCCGCGATAAACTCCATCACATCGTTTCGCGAACTCATCGAGCCGTACCTTAGCAGGCAGCTACCGCAAGAGCTGGAGGCGATGCTAATCACGCCCATCACTCACTTGGGTGAGGCAGTGGAGTGGTGCCACCGCCGTCAGGTGCGACGCGCCGCCGGTAAAAAAGGCGCCCCGCAATCGCGTGATGGCCGATCCACACCGTAGCTGCGCGCCAGCATCCGTCCATACTGCCGGCCGTCTATTCGCTCCCAGGTGTTTGTCCAGCTTGAGCAAAAGACCTACGTCTCGCGCGCCACCTCAGTCGAGATCAACGAGATGCTCGAGTACTCCCTCGCTGGATCCGGGATGCTCCACTCGTCCATCAACCACATGGTCGCAGTTGACACCACAGTACTAAAACTCGCACTGGACGAGGTACGCGCAAGGGTGGCGACCGGGGCACTGGAGCCGGGAGGCTGCCGCGCGCAAAACTCGCAGATGGTCACGTCGGCTCACCAGGCCTCACATGTACGCTGTGCAGATCATGTCCAACGCGCTAAAGTACCGCAGGAAGGATACAAGGGTCCGCATGGATGCGCACTTCCGCAATGGTTTCGTGCACATCTCGGTGACAAACGTCAACCCACATGACTTCAAGGCCCTCTCTGACGATGAGTGCCGGCGCGTATTCGAACCAGGCTACAAGTCGCACGTGGCCTCAGCCATGTCGGACGGCGTCGGGCTGGACTCGGTCTCGCGTGCGGTCGCCGCTGCTGACGGCTCGGTGCGGCTAACGTGCGACGGCGTCGCGCAGACGACATCAGTGCACGTCTCCCTGCCGGCAACGGTCATCAACCACACATTCAACGCCGCTGCCTCGCCCACCTCCGGTAGCTACCCTCGTCGAGTCCCGTGGGGCATGAGCCCTCAGGCTGTGACCGATCAATGGCGACTGCACCAGGCGGCCGAGGCGGGCGTAGATGTTCAGCTCTCGCATTTGACCATGAACTCCGAGTCGCCCCCACTCGGAAGCTCCCCCTTGCGATCGCCCTTGATAGCATCGACCGGCTTCGCCACAAGCCCCACCCCATCCGGGCGGTTCCACTTATCACCGGTGCGGCACGAGTGTCGCCAGGCCAAGCGGATGGGGATGCGCAGGGTCAATTCGACGGGATCCGCGATATCTACGCGTTCGCGCACTGCGTACAAGGGCGGTTCAGACGAGGCAAGGTTGTGGGCGTCATCAAGGCACTTGATGCTCACGAAAGTGGCTCCCAAGCAGCGCTACAGGAGCAACGAGCCGCTCACGCGTGACGGTGTGGACGGCGTGCGCAGCTTGGCCGGCGCCGCCGGGTGGAGGTGGCGTGGAGTTGCGGCTGCCACGTTCCGACAGCCACTCTGTGAGGCCCCGACAAGGGGTAGGACCACACCTGATTACAACTCCCTCGGGCTTGACTGGAGCTCTGTGCCCATTCGCGGCGGTGTGCGCTCGCTCCAAGCGCCGGGCGAGGAAGATGGCCATCTTCCCAAGTTGCGCAGTATCGAGAAGCTGGTCTTCGTTGCCAGTGCGCAGCCGGCCAGACGTCTCTCTCCGGCAATGCATGCCCCCATCTTGGACTCCCCCATCCAAGGTAGCCCGGTCACCTCGGACTCAACGCTCGCCACTAGAGCCAGCAGTCCGCATAGCCTGCTGCCGACACCACAAGCTTCACAGGCAGATGCCGCGTACCCTGTCGGCACCAATGACCAGGACCTTGCTCCAACAGTTGAAGCTGGCCCGGAGCGTCCGTCATCAGCTTGCTCGGGCTCGTCCCTGTCAGGGCAGGAACCAAGCCAAGCGACACCGGGGCCTACGGGCTCCCTCGCGGAAGCCGCGCCCAACTGCGCCGTTCTTCCGCTTCCCATCCGGCCGCCTGTGAAGAAATCCCACATGAGCACGTGCTCGAGGAGGAGCTCTTGCTACTCGAATGTTGGCGCGTCGCCCCCACCAAATGTCCTGACCTCGGCCCCTAGAAGCAGTCCCGAGGTCGGTGCGGCGGCCAAGAACTCGCGCCAGCTCCGCTGCGTTGGGATCGACGACGAGGATCTGCCCCGGATGATCCACAACATCTTGTTTTCACATTACCTCAATGCCGACCCTTGCTCGCGCTCGGTTGGAAAGACCAACGAGGAGCGAGCTGCCTTCGTCGACATCGTGATGGGCGTGCGCAACGCAGACCTTTCATACACGGAAGGGGAGTCTGTGCCAGCAGATGTTGCCATCCTCGACCAAAACATTGCCGAGCTCGATGAGCCGCCAATCTTGGGCTCGCTCCTGTGTGCACAGTTGCGTAGCGTAGGTTTTCGTGGTGTCACCTGTATCCTCACGGGCGCGCCTAGTGCGCAGATAGCCCAGTTACGCAAGCTACCGGGCGTCGACCTCGCCTTCGACAAGGGTGCCGGGTTACCTGTCATTGCAGCCGCCGTGCGCAAGTTGCACACTGAGAGGAAGGCGGGATTGCATGCATCGACCAACAATGATGGGCCATGCCGTCCCAATCCTGTCGTCTCTCCTTGTGCAACCCGCTCTACGCACGCCGTTGCTGCTTAGCGGCACGCGCAAGCCTGCTGCCCACCTTGACTTTCGCCTAACATTGGAACGGTAGCAGCCCTCTTTCAGACTTGCCGTCCACATTAGTAGTTCCGCATCATCCTGCCATGCACTCCATGCCGCGTGGCACACTAGTATTCTGTGGCACTCCGCCGTGACTAGCGTCGACCGATGCTACCACGGTGGCTACCTCAAACGATCTACGCCGGGCTATTCCAAGTGACTCATCAATGCCACAGTTGTCATCAGGGGTGCAAGGTTCGTCGTACGACCGGCTGTCATCAATTGGCAACCACCCGGTAGTAATCAACTATGATTGCGGCAGCTGAGTACTCCCAAAACTTCACGGTGGTTCGACCTTCCTCTGGCCTCACACATGCGTCACCTTGGTCTCGGCGACGTACATCGTCGTACGCTCCTTTTGACGCCTTCCATTCCATGGAGTTCATTCCCTAGCGAAAGGATGACCATGTACCAACCATGTGTTTGCAGTGTTGTTGGACTGCGGCGGTTGTGAAGCGCCGTCCGTCCGTTCTCCGCCCCGCGCCCGCGCGACGAGGCTCCTGCACTAGAGAGAACCACGTTCCCGCCGGGCGCGAGGATCCACGTCATCCCGCCTATCTTGTTCGCTACATCCCATTTTCCTCGCGCTCCCATGTTACTGAATACTAGTACATGCATGGGTGTACAAAGCAAAAAAATTCACTAGACACACGCGCCCGAGCGACGGCGGCGGCCGCCCCCGCCCGCTCGAGCCCGCCTTCTTGGCCAATGTCCACAACTAAGTTTATACTTGGTCGTGATGGATGAGCGCGCATCCCCCCTCTCCTCCGCCCCCCTGGCCGAGGGCGGCGTCACCAGCTCTCCCGGAATTATCTTTCAAAACTTCAAAACAATATGGTCATGGAGCGCGCGCCGCTCCCCTCCTCTCCCTCCGCCCACCTCGCCACGCCGGCCGATCAGACGCCCATGGCCGAGAGCCGAGAGCGGCCGAGACCGCACCGTCGAAGCGGCCGCGAGTGTAAAATGGAAGGGGGGGGGGGGAGGAAAACTAGACCTTCAGCAGGTCAGCAGGTTGCACCTTCACCTTCACAGAATCACAGAAGCCACACCCGGCGCTGAGCGCTGACTAGTGACTAGTGACTAGTGCACATAGCCCATAGGGCAGAGGGAGGAGTCCCTGAAATGTGAAATGAGGGGTGGCGAGTTGCCGGTCGACCTCCCAAATTGTGGATGCTGCTATAGTTTCATACCAAAAGGGGGGGGGGGGTTGAAAAAGAAAAAACAACTGGAGCTGGACCTCAGCTTGCACACCTTCTCGCCCCGCGATGGGCGATGGGCGATACGCGATACGGGTGTGTGCGCGGTTGGCACATGGCTCGTCCGCTGTATGGGGCCAGGAATATGCTATCATGCTATCGATACTCTACAAATCTACAATAAATCCCCAACGGGTGTGAAAGAGGCGCCTAAGCAAGAGGAGAGCGAGGCGGCGGGCCGACTTTAGGGTTAGGCGGGTCGGGGCCTAAAGTTTAAAAAGTTTAAAGTATCGCTTCCCCTCGTTTTCGCGCCCTTTTTTCCCCTCTCGGGGGGGGGGGGGGGGGCTCCGGGCCCGTCGTCCGTCCGAGGAGTCCCCCCCTCCTCTCTCCTCTATTTCTCTCCTCTCTCTATTCTCTCTTCCCCCCCCCATTCTCTCTCCTCTCTCCCGGTCTGTTTCCTCTCACTCTCTGCGCAGCACGATCATCCCGCCCACCTCGCCCCCTCCCTGCCTCGTCAGCCTCGCTCCTTCTCCTCTTCCCCTCTTTCCCCGCTCGTCCTCGCCGCCACCCTTCCTCCCTCGCCCTTACCCTTTCTCCCAATCCCGCACCAGTGCCCCCACCTCGCCACACACACCTCACCAACAACCCACATACCAGGCCACACTGGCACAGCCGCCAAAGCGCCCCCGCTCCCCTACCCCACTCCCCAATGCCTCCCACCTACCAGAGGAGTGGCGGCTTCTCGAAGCACAAGATGCCGCAGCCGTACGCGCGCGCCATCGGCCGGCGTTGCCCTGTCAAGACGGCACGTACCTCCTCTTCCCATGCACCGGCTGCTGCAGCGTCGCTCGATCTCATTGCTCTCTCATCTGCCAGCCTCAGTGCTGCAGCGCCGCGCTCGAGCGCTGTTGGGCGCGACGAAGAGCACGCCTCGAGAAGACCACAGGCCGTGCGTCCCCTCACCGAGACTAGACCGAGCCGTGGGGAGCGGAGTTCATCAGGGAGCCCACGAGCATTTCCGGAGGAGGACGACGCAGGTGCCGCACGATCCTGCAGCCGTCTTCCCACTCCGGGCCGTGCGGCGCTCAATCCGCTTCAATTCTCCCCACCTCGCAGCTCGCACAACATCAGCGAAATTGGCGGCGGGTGCCCTCCCACTCCAGGTCATGAAGAACTCAAGTCGCTGCAATTCTCACCACCTCGCATTGGCGAAAGTGGCAGTCTAGGACAAGTGGCTAATCTGACGCCGTCGAGAATACTGAGCACCGCCGCGTCAGAGCATCTTCCATTGAACTTCCGAAGTCCAAGCACCCGGTACACGCAGCCTGTTCTGCATATGCCTTCCTTGACGGCTCCATGCAACTACCACCGCCAATCCCTGCTCGCCGCTCTAGAGGATGAGAATGACAGTAGCCATGGTTTGGTCAGCGGTGACCGATCTCTTTGGCAATTGCCATCGAGCGAAGGAGCGTGCGGTCGCCCCACATTGAAGGGCGCATTCGAGGAGGTTGCTCAACCTCCTCTTCGAACGATGGCCCTCAATTTTGATGAAAATGTAGGTGGTCATGAAGATGCGACCAGATGGAGTCAAGTCCCGACGATGAACGGCCAGCAAACAGATGACAATGACTTTTGGGTGGCATCTCGTCCAGCGGCCGCGCCGTGGTTGCAACGGTTTCCTGCGCTCGGCACGTCCAGTAGATCTCCCGTGTCTGATCGCAGCTGCTCCTGGCAGCGCTCGCCCACTGTGCCACCTGCGCGCATTGCGGATATGGCACTGGCCTCGCCACTCCTCCGACCACAAAGTTGGCCAACGGCAAATCCTCGAGCCCATGCCCCCAACCATCTGGCCGCTCCTCCACTCAGCTGTCTCACAAGTCGGGCTTCCCTCTCCAACGGAGGAGGCTTATCAATCGCTCGGAGCGCCGCGCAACCCTTTATTGAGCTGGCAGACGAGCCGATCACACTCTCCGATTTGGCCAACGCGTCGCCTTATGTCCCGATGGACCGGGGGCGTGAGCTCGAGTCAGGCGGACTTTGTCAGAATGGGCGGCGTGAGCCCGGCTACGGGTCTGGCGGCGCGCCCGCCGCTCAACCACCGGTAGTGGCCTCCTCAACTCAGCCGCCGGCAGTATGCCCTTCCAGCGACGAGGGGGCGGAATTGATGCGGTCGGCTGCCGCCTCTCAACCCAACCAACGCCCAGGCACACCCTCTCCGCGGTTCCGCAATGTTGACTTATCGAGCGGCATCATCTTGAGTGAGTATGGCAGCTTTATCTCGTGCGGGTCCTACACATCAAAGAAGGACACTTCGCTCCAGGATGCGTGTTTGGCGCGAGCTGACAGGTTCGACGAGAAGAGAGTGCATACGGATGCGGGTGGCGCCGTGTCCGCTATATGCAGCAAGTCGCAGGACACCTCACCCCATAATCCGCTTTCATTGAACGTGCAGAGGCCGGTCCCTAGACGCGTCACCCACGACCCGATTGATGAGGACAGCGGTAGGCCAAGGAGAGTGCCCTCCTATGCATATTTTCTCTTCAGCCGGTATCCATCCATTCGTTGGAGGCTGCGCCGTCCAGCATCCAGGCAATGCCTGCGGTCCGCGGCGGCCATCAAGCCCGTCTACCGCCCGGAATGGAAGAAGTATGCTGTCCATGTTCGCAAACTGTGGCTCTCCGTGAAAGAAGCGGAGACATACCGCCAGCGTGGATCGGAGCGCTAGAGCTGCTCGTACTCGAGACACTCGCGATCGTCATAGATACCAATGGGCGATGCCGGGAAGTGACTCCTGCAGACATCCCTCTATTTCCGGGGCGATGAGCGGTCTCGGGGTCTTTATCCTCAAAACGTTGATGCAGCTCATTGGCCCATTGGCCGGATGATGGAGGCATGCGCAATGCTGCCAGGGCCTCCCCATAGATAAGGTTCTCTTGCTAACAGAAACACATGTAGTACTGCACACCTTGTTCTCGTAGCGATGTCAATCACAAAAGGCTGAGGGTGGCCCCCGCCGCTGTGTCGAATGTCGAATCCGGAATGTCTACATAAATAATCAATAAATAATGTTGTATCCTAGCCACCCCCACTAGCTAATTGGACATAACGTTTCAGTTCCGGAATCCCGCCATGCCTGACGAGCCAAGTGTCCGAGTGATACCGGGGGGCGGGGGCACTGCCTCCTCCCCTCGATATTTGTTCCGCCCCTCCAGCTCCAGTGAACGCACCGACCCCGCGCACCCTAGTGCGTCCTCTCCTCGAGTCCACGCTGGGGGAAAACCCCTCTCGGGTAAAAACAACGCGGGGGGGGGGGGAGGGGGGGGGAGGGGGGGGGGGGGATCTGAACGCGAGGGGCCCAGTACTGCCACATCCATTTATTACCTTAAACGAGTGGACAATTACCGTGATAGTAAAAATAAAACTCAAATCTTCGAATTTCGAGACGAAAATCGGCGAACCAGGGCTTGAGCCCAGGGAGAATTCGAATCTGCACGCCTCGCGCGACTACGATGAACATAGAAGACGGTATATAACGAAGAAGGCTCGTGCTCATGCCGAAATATTCATGCCAAAAGGCCGGAATACAACACTGACCGATAGAAGTAGGTCGTGTATCTCTTACTTGCCCTCTTCTTCACACCGCTAGTGACGGCCGCGCTGGTGGGCGTCAAAGGGATCGGGATTGGGGTTCTGGTTGGATTGACCACCGCGCTGTACATCCTTCATCCTTCAAACCACGGATTACAGCCCACAAGAAGACTCGCTCGGTCGGGCATGAACAAAACAGGCGTGAAAAGCCGCACCTCCCCTCTTCTCTCACTCGGCCTGTAGACCCAGATCAAGCGCTGAGAGAGAGAGAGCCCCCCACCCGCACTCAAAAGAGAACTCAGAAGAAGCGGAAGTCCTCTCGGACCTGTTGCTCCCTCGACCGTTTGTTTTCACGTAAGAGTAGGGCGGAGCTTCTTCACGTAAAGAGAAGCAGAGGAAGGTGGGAAGGAAGGGGAGGCGGAGAGAGAAGAGGCCGTTTTTTTTCGCCGTCGTCGGCGTCCCGCCCTCCCATCCTCCTCGCCTCTTCCCTCCCTCCCTCACCTTCTTCTCTTTCTCCCTCCCTCTCCCCTCTCCCCCCCCTCCCCCCCTCTCCCCGCCTCTCCCTCTCTCCTCTGCCCCCCATCCCCACCCCCACCCCCACCCCCTTCCCCTCCCCCAAAACAAACAGGCAGACAACTCTGACGAGAGATGCGCCCGCCTCCCTCTCCTCTCTCCCCTCTCTGCGTCGCCTCCTACTCTCCCTCGCCACCTTCCGCGGTCCACCCATTGTCCACAGGCCATCGAATCCGCTCTCCCTCGCCACCCCCCGCGCTCCACCCATTGCCCACAGGCCACCGAATCCGCTCTCGCGCCGACGCCGCCGCTCAGTACGCAGCTCAGATCTCTCGATTCCGCTTCCGGGACGCTCTGCTGCTAGGTATCGAGAGGGTGGACGGAAGAGGGATGGTGCAGCACACCCACACCCCGAGAGACGAGCTGAGGAGCCGAGCGCAACAGCTGATGCCGGTCGAGCAGGGGACGCTGGAGCCGACGCACAGGGTGGGGCTGCACGGGCCGCAAGCGGGCGCAACAGGAGACGCGGAGCACGGGGAACGGTGGGCCTCCGCCTGCCGCGGGGATGGGGCATCGCGACTGCACGAGCTGGGGCAGCGGCCGGAGGACGTGCCACGCACGCCCGCCGCACATCCGTCTGTCGTCCGCTTCGCCACGGCCCAACAAGAGGACCGGAGCTCCTCGACTGGCCGGACGACCTTTCGCGCGTCCGAGTACGTTCGGGAGGTCCCTAGCGGGGGACTAAGCCTCTGGGTCGAAGAGGGAGAGAAGGTGGCCGAGCTTGGCCGCTCGCACACGAGGGCAGAGCTGTGGTACGCCTTCCGGCCGTGGGCGGCCCGTGCGCTCCTGCGGCGGACGTTGCTGCTGGCCAACCCGATGATCCGGCGCACGATGCTCGCGCGTTGGAGGCTGGCGGCCGCCAGAGGTCGCGCTGGTGCCGAGGCGCAGCGACTGGCAGAGGCGCACTGGGCCTTGCGCGGCCAGCGGCGCCGGCTTCGTGCCGCCCTGCGTCAATGGCTGTGGGTTGCATCGGCAGCCGCGTGCGCCGGGCGCGCGCGCGCCCATGCGCTCAGCGACGCGCTCGGCGCGTGGCATGCCTCGGCTGGCCGACAGTGCGCGCTTCGCGTCGCCGACCGGCTGTTCACGCTGACGCGCCAGCGCCGCTGCTTCACGCGCTGGGTGTGGGCGCGGCTCTGGCGCCAGCTCGGCACCTTCCGAGTGTCACGCCGCGCCATGGTGCTCGGCGCACGCTCAGCAGACGGTGTGGCGCGCATACTGCAGGCGAGCCCACGGCTCGCAGGCGGCTGGCGCACGTGGCTAGCGTCGGTCCGCCAGGGCGCGCAGATGCTCGAGCAGGCCGCCGCCTACGCGGCGCGGCAGCGCTTGCCAAACGCGCTCCGACGGTGGCGCCTTCAGCTCGCACGGCGTGAGCGCGCGCGGTGCCTCGCGCACGCCGCCGTCGGCCGCGCTCGGCACGCCGCACGCTACGTCGCGCTCGTTCAGTGGCGTGCCGAGTGCGCACGCGGAAGGGCGCGCGTACTGCTCGTGGTAGGCCGCGCGCGTCAGGCCGCGCTAAAGCGAGGCATGGGCGCCTGGCGCGAGTCCTACGCGCGCGAGGCCCGCGCCCTTTCGCAGCTGTGTCGCGGCTGTGGCCACGCGGCGAGGTGCGGCGAGGCGCGCGCTTGGCACTCGCTGCTTGCGGCGCGCGAAGCGCGCTGGCGGCTCGAGCGGGCGGTCGTCTTCTTCATGACCGCCGGCCGGCGTGACGGAATGCACCGGTGGGCGTCGGGCGCCGATGCTCGCGCTGACGCGCTTGAGCGCGCCGAGCGGGCGCTAGGCCACTGGGCGCACCGCGACACGGGCCGCGCGTGGCGCGCGTGGAGCGAGACGCGCATGCGGCGGGCGCATGCCATGCTCATGGCAGTACGCGCAGTGGCCGCTGCGCGCATCGGCTCCCTAGAGCGCGCGCTGCGCATGTGGGCCGGCACGCCACTCCCACGGCGGCTCCACCAGGGCCAGGTCGAGCTGTCGGGCGCAGCACTTGCCCGCTTCAGGGCGCTCGCGCGCGGCATACGCCGCTGGCGCACACACGGCCACTCGCGGCGGCGGTCGCCACTCGCCGAGCCGCTGTTCCATCCGTGCTCATTCCTGTGGCACGCTCAGCCACTCAGTGCGCCCCTCTTCTCCGCGCTGCGCACCGCCGCCGTGCGGTGGGCCGAGCACTGCGCGTGGCGCGGACGGTGCGCGCGCGCAGTGAAGGCGTTGCGGCACCGGCACGAGCGACGCGCCCTAAACGCCGCCCGCTCGGCGGCGGTGGAAGCGGCCGCTCATCGCTGTCACCTCGGCCGTGCGGCGGCATGCGTGCGCCACCAGTCCGAGTCGCGCGGTTGGCGATGCTGGGCGGGGCATGCAATTGCGGTCCGCTGGCGGCGCCAGCACATAGCTCACTCTCTCGCACGGCTGCACGGGCGTGCGGTCGGTCGTGCTTACAGATGTTGGGTGGATGAGGCGATGGTGTGCTCCGTGAACAAGCGGCGGATACGATTCGGCGGCTCCCAATTTGTCCGTCGCGAGCTGGCGCGCGCGTGGCGGGCGTGGCGCGACGCCGCGACAGACCGCCGTCGTGATGCCCAGGCGCTTCGGCGTGCTCTCCTAGCATCGAGCGCCACAGCACTCGATGCATGGCGCGAGGTCGCCCAGCGCGAGGGTCTCCGTCGCCGGCTGCTTGCACTAGCCATTGGGCGCTTCCGACACACGGCGAGCGCCCGCGTTCTCACATCGTGGCGCGGGCATGCCGAGTGCGCTCGGTGTGTGGAGCAATCGTGCCGGCGCGCGTTGGTGCGCGCACTGCTTGCCGCGCTAGCCTGGTGGCGCGAGGCTTCCCGCTCGGCCGGTGCGATTGCGGCACTTATGCATGCGCGCATTGCCACGTGGGGTCTCACGCGCCCGCTCCCAATGGGTTTCGGCGCATGGGTCGAGTTTTGGCGTAAGAGCTGCGGTGTGGCGCGCGCGCGGCGCCACCAGCGGCGCTCAGCGTGCGCGACAGCACTGACCCGGCTCTCAATGACAGCCGAACACGCGCGGCTGGCACGCCGACTGCGCCGCCGCTCGGGAGGCTTCGTCTCGCACGTCGGCCTCCGTCGCCACTTTGGCGACTGGAGGGCGCAGACACACGAAGGTAAGCGAGGCCGAAGGGTTGACTGCGTTGCGATCGCCTACACAGCCGGGCAAGGTTCGCGGCATGTCCGTCGACGCGCGCTGCGCTCGTGGCAGGTAGCGGCGCGCGCGACGGCACTCTGCACCCGTGCGAGTGACCTGGCGAGTGAGCGCATCACCAGGCGCGCCGGGCGTTGCGCTATGCGGTCGTGGCTATCGAAGGCGCGATTGGCGCGCCTATCGGCAAGGGCCATCACGCGCATGCGCAACGGCAAACTGGCCGTGGCAATGGACCTGTGGGCACAGGCGGGACGCTCATTCTCACGCCGTCGACGGTGTTCACGCACCTGGAGGGCAGCGGCGTTGACGGCGGCGTGGGCCTCATGGTTGGTGGAAAGGCGGCACCGATGGGAGGCGAGGGCGGCGTTGGTGCGGCTCGTCAAACGTGAGCAATCTGTGGCCTTCGCCCGCTGGGCTAATCACGCGACGAGTCACCGGCGTGCCCTAGCTTGCGGGGCGCGCGCTGGGCAGCGTTGGGTGTGCCACGCAAAGGTGCATGTGCTGGCCGTGTGGGAGGGGTACCGATGCCACCGCCTTCGGTGCGCTGCGGCGCTCGCACATGGCAACAAGCGCGACATGTTATCGGCGCTGGAGACGCTTCGTAGTTCGGTGGCGGCGAGACGGGTGGCAACCTGGGCGCACGTCACGCTCTCGCGTCTCGTCCGCGAGGGCCTGCTGCATCGGGCGATGAATCGGTGGGCCGCCTCAGGGGCGCTCTACCGCTCGGCCCTCCTCCTCAAGATCGGGCGCGAGGGGCGCCAGCTTTGGGTGGGCATGCGCACTTGGTGCGAGCGCGTTGCGGAACGGCAGCGACATCGTGGTATTGGCCGCACGGTCGCGGCGCGGCTGTGGTACAGGCGGCACCATTGTGCCTTCAGCACGTGGCAGCAGACCGTGGAGATGGCGTCGCCGCGCAAGCTACGAACCGCTCTGGGCGCCCGCCGCGCGCGCCGTACCGCGCTCCAGCGCGCCGTTCGCGCACTCGAAGCCCATGCGACGGCGCGTACGCGGCTGCACTCCACCGCTCGCCTCGCCGTGGGCAGGCTGCGCCACCGCGCGATGGCTTCCGCATGGCTCGCTTGGCGCGCTGACGCGGGAATGCGTGCCGCGCGCGAGCGGCTGATGCGGAAGCGTCGGAAGCTGCGCCGCGCGTTCGCATCGCTCCAGAAGGGTGCTGCAGCTGCAGCCGCGACTGCAACCATAGCTGCCCGCGGTGTGCGCCAATGGCGCTCACAGTCCAAGGCGCGGGCGTGGCGCCCTTGGCGCGAGCACGCCCGCTTCCGGCTGCAAGCCCTCCGGCGCGCGCACAGTGCCGCAGCAGCCATGGCCCTGCGCGTGCTCGCTCGCGGCTGGCGATGCTGGGTGGCTGCCACCGCTGAGCAAGCTCTTGTTGGAGGCACGATTCGCCGCGGCCTTGTGTGGTGGGTGTCCGGCGCAAAGCGAGGCGCCTTCCTGAGGTGGTTGCTCCTCGCGCGGCGTCGGCGCGCTCTTGCTTCTCACCTGCAGAGGCTACGCCGCCACACCGTCGCTCGCCACCGTCGGAGGCGGCTTGCCGCGGCTGCCGCGGTGGCCCTTCTTCAAAATAGCCTGTACCGTGGTTTTACGTCATGGGCGTCCTTCTGCGCGTTCCAGACCGCTACCCTCGACGATGCGAGGCGTGCGCTCAACGTTTGGCGTCAGCAAGAACTATTGCGCGCCATGCAGAAGCTGCTGGAGTTCTGCCGATCTCGCGCACGTCTCAGGTCCAGCGCGGTTCGCGCGGTGAGGAGGCTGCAACAGCCAGCATTGTGCAGGGTGCTGCTGGCGTGGCACGAGATGGCCCGATGCGCAGTCTGGCGCGCCTTAGCTACACGGCGGGTGCTTGCCGCGTGGCGGGGCGAGACGCTCACCCGAGGCCTGAAAGCTCTCGCCGCACACGCCCAAAGGCGCAAATGGGTGTCACAGAGCATCGATACTGTGCTCCACCGATGGGCGTTGCGCTCGGCTTGTCACGCTATCAACAGGTGGCGGGACTGCGTGGCCGCGGTGGAGCAAGGACAACGCGCGCTGCAGATATGGCGGGCCGGGCAGCTCGGCCGAGGCTTGCGGTCTTGGGCGGGTGCCGCTGCCAAGCGGGAAGACTGCCTGCGCGGCATGGCCCTCGTGGTCGGACGGCTACGACACCAGTCCACCGCCCTCGCGCTTGCCGCATGGCAAGAGGCCATACGGCAACGTGCCCATGCGCTGCAATTGACGTGTCAAGCGGCCGCGCGTTGGAGGAAGCGTGATGTGCTCCGCGCCTGGCGTGCATGGGAAGCGGCGCGCGCCTGCCGCATCGACGGCGCAAGGCGAGCCGCGCGCGTGCTCGCCTATCTGCGCATCGTCTCGATAGCAGCGCCATTCCGCAAGTTGGCGTCCCTCATCGTGCGCTTGCCGAACCTAAACTCCGACCAGCTACGCGCACTCCTCTCTTCTCACGGCGTCTCCGCCCGCGCGAATGCCGACATGCACGAGCTGCGCTCTCTTGCTGCCGCTGTGGGGATCACGTCCTCAACGCCCGAGGAGATTGCCGCCCTCACGCCCATTCCGGTGACGAGGCTCTCCGACGCGCAACTCGCGATCCTAGTCTCCTCTCGCGGGGCGGCCATCCGCGACGGCGCCTCAAGGCTGGAGCTACTGGCGGCCGTCAGCGCGATGGCCACGACAACAATTTTCATAGACGAGCTGATTGCCATCACGCCGGTCCCGATCGACTCCTTGTCTGATCCGCGTCTCGCCGCGTTGCTCCGATCCCGTGGCGTCTCAATCCGCCCGAACGCCTCCCGTGCGGAGCTGCTCGCCGCGGCCCACGGATACGGGCTGACTTCTATTGCGCCGGTAGAAGAGGATGGTCCTCTTGCGAGTCGGCCAAGCAGCCCTCGCTGCGCGAGCAGCTCGGCACACGCCGTCAGTCCCCATCGCGCGTTGCTGCCCCTTTCAACCGATGGCTGGACGGCGATTGCATCGACCCTGCACAACAAGAGTGTGGAGAGGCCTCGGAAGCCTCCGTCACGAAGCCGAAGTCGGTCGCCATCTCCCCAGCCGCATGGCGGCCGCAGCCGACCAAGTTCGCCACGGCGTTCACCTCGGCTCCGCAGCCGCTCGATCATGCAATCGCCACCAAATCCTGCACCGCCACCATCGATGCAATATCTACCACCACATATTGCCTCCTCACCATCACTGCGCGCACCACCCCCAGCGCTCGCTCCTCCTCCTCAGCGCGCCGTTGTTGGCATGTCGGCAGAAGCTCAGCGATGGCTCGACGAGACTAGGCGCGCAGCAGCCGAAAGGCGGGGTGCCCCCAGCTGCTTCTCGTCATTTGGCTTCAGCTCGCTTGCCTCGGCTGCTTCGCTCGACACACCACCTGCCACGCCCCGGATTGGGCGCAGGCTCTCATGGAGTTCAATGGACACCTCGCCTGCCCTACACACTGACAACCGGTCCACCATCTCCATGTCCTCTCGTGAGTACTCGAACGATCCCCTTGACCGGCTTCAGCAATTCCTCGACGAGCACAAGTGGACCGTTCATGAGCTGTTCCGCAATGGCGGCGTCAACACTTCGCAGTTCACTGACGGCGACTTCTCGCTATCTGCACAGGAGCTCCAGGCCTTTTTCGCCTCGCCCGACGTAGGCCTCCACCTGTCCGATGCCGAGGCTCGCGCGCTCGTCCGCGCCATCGACACGAGCGGGAACGGGGAAATAGACCAGATCGAGATGGATGATGCCCTTAGGGCGAGGAGGGCGAGCCAACGCATGTGGGCAGCGGCAGAGGTAGAAGAGGCGGAAAGGCGCGAAGGCCTGGCTAGATATCTCGCAGAATACGACTGACATGTGCTACGCCTCGCAGTCGTTTCTTGTTTCGACAAAAGAAATTTAAGGTTATAGTTTTTGCGCTGCCATGCGGCACGCCCCCTCCTCCCCCTCTGTACTCTAACTATCGTTAAAACGATAAGGGCATGGAGCGCGCGCGAGGTCACGTTCACGTTCCGTCAAATATGTGACAGACTCGGTTGAGTCATCAAATGTCCATGGTTAGTTTGTAGTGGCTATTTTAAAATCATGCTTGAGATAATTACTTTTTGACAGGGCTCACGTTCCGTTGAATATGAATATGGGACAGACTCAAGTTGAGCCATCAAATGTCCATGGTCCGTTTACGATAATAATCATACGAAAACACTAATCGGAATATACTTAAATTCGTATTATTATGGCGAGGCGCCGCGCGTGCATTTAAAGAGGTGGCGCCACGCAGGACGCGCGCACCTAATAAAAAAATTTTCCAACTGGGAAGGTGCTGGTCCGAAGTTTTTTCTTCAGTGAAGGTGCAGGTGAAGGTGAGAGTGCAGGAACTGCAGGTGCAGGTGAAGACACGGTGAACGGGGCGCGCTGGGCGGCCAGTAGCCCGCCAAGGTGGCTGTTGATCGTGCTCGCGTGGGATTGCAAGTTGAGAGCCAAAATTGATCAAGTGGTGGGGCACACCACCCATGTTATCGGAAAAAATAAGCAGGCACCTGCACTGCACGCACACTCCTTCACTCCAACTGCGGCAGCGACGCCACATACAGCTGCGGAGCCCGCGCGCGCACATCGAATCCCGCGCGCACACACCCGTTCTATTCAATACAAGATCCTCAAGCTGATTCATTCACTTATGCGGACATGGGAAGCGCAGCAGCGGAAGTGCAGCAGCAACACAACAGCCCCGCGCTGAACACATGAAGCCAGCGGGGGGCCCATTTTCAGAGGCTGGGCACGTTGTTGTCGCTATCGCTCGAACATGCTCCCTCCGCTATTTCACCCTGCTGCGTTTCCTCGTGCTGTTCGTCCGTCTCGACTCCGGCTGATTCCAGACGCGTGCGCTCCCTGCCGATCTTGTAGAAGAAGACAGCCAGCACTGTGCGAGCAGTGCTTGCGCCAGACCTGTGGTACATGCGAGACAGTAGCACATGGGCGTCACCAATCTCCTTGAAAACAGCGGGCGCTACGAGGAGGTGTGGACGGGATAGACTTGATGATAAGAGAACCCCTGCCCGTCTCGGGCAAGTAGGCGTCCGTCGAATGCTGCCGATACATCAGACGTGGAAGTTCGCCGTGCTGGTGCGACGGTGCGACAAGGAAGTCGTGCATATCCCATATCCCTGAAGACGCCACCTGCACCTGCATCTGCACCGCCCTGGCCCGTGAAGCGCTTGAATGGATGCAGGCCCATCTCATCTTTCGCCCACGAGCTGAAGTCGAAAAGGCAGGGAAGGACCTCGGCTTTTCTGGCCAGATAGTCAGGAGTACGGGCAACGGAATCGTCGACGAGCTTCATCATGTCCTCCACGAAGAGGATCTCACGGCCGCGCAAGCCCCTAGTCACGACGCCGAAGATCTGGTCGATCACCACGTGCGTGTGGCCCACGTCGAGGAAGAAGACGCGCACGCGACGACACCGACCGGTCGCCACAAGCCAGGCCGCCATCGCGAAGGTGGTGCTGTTCTTGCAGTCCCCCGTGGTGTTGTCTAGCTGAATGTGCATCTCCTGCGGCCAGAAGCCATAGTGGTCACGCATCCTGCACATGATTGTCCACAAGCAGGTCCACGTCGAATTCGCACCGGTCTCTGCAGGGCCTGCTGGGACGACATCTTCACCTGCGTCTTCACCTGCGTCGACGTGCGGCATCGGCCAGCGGCTCAGTGCAGCCGCCGATATTCCCAGTTGTAATTATTTTTTATTACCTGCGCGCGCTTCAGCGATCCTGAGACCTGAGAACTGTTGGTTAGGTGTATATAGTATCTAGGTGTTGTATTCCTGCCCATCTGAAGGCTGTAGGCATGAATATTCGTGTAAGGTACGCGCTCACAATTACAATTGAACAGTTCCCCGTGTTGCCACTGACGCACAAGACACACAGATTCGGATTCCCCATGGTCTCAAGTCCAGGTTTGCAGATTTTGGTCTCGAAATTTGCGATTCGAATTTTGTTTTTGCTGTTACTATAATTGTTGGCTCGTTTAAGGTAATAAAACGGCATGACGTCGACTTCTCGTTCCGCAGTTGCTCTGCGAGACTCTCTCTCTCTCTCTCTCCGTCCTCCTCTCCTCGGCCGACGGAGGGAAGTTTCGTCCAAAACATTCTCCGGTCCCAGGATGTTCCGTGGGGGTCTCTCTGCGCTCCGCGAGGGAAAGGACGCGATCTCGCTCCGAGATCACCCTCGCGCCCTCCCACGCTGCCCCGCCGTGCCCTCGGTCCCTCGCCCCCCGCGGCAGGTTCTTCCTCTCGGCGTGCCATCCGTCGCCTCCGGCCGTTATATTATTCCCCCCCCCCGCGCGAGGTTCTTCTCCTCCGCGCGCGGTTCGTTTCCTCCGGCCGTCGTTCGTTCCCCCCCCGCGCGCGCTGTTTCCCCCCCCTCGCTTCGATTCCTCTCGCGATTCCTTCGATGATTGCCTCCATCTCGTCCGTTCTTCTTCGCGATTCTCGCGGAGGGGGTACCGATGTTTAACGTTAGTTTCGCCGCGTTTTCGGTGAAAGAAAGGAAGAACGAATGGCACGCGCCCCGCGTCTCGCGTCTTGTTTCGTCGCCCCTTGCTCGTCGCTTGTCTAGAAGTTCTCTCTGCACATCGCCTTCTTCCCCCCGCGCGAGTTTGGACCTCTCCTCGACCCTCCGCGTTGGCTTCAGCGGACGAGTTTTCACTTTAACGATAGTTTGAACCCTTCGTTTGCGTAGTTTTGCGCTCTCTTTCCGTATTTCTTCGCGCATGACGAGCGATCGCGACCTCAGCCTTTGTCGCACGGGGAGGGTTTGTTTATCGTATGATTCCGGAGTGTTTACGTTAGTTTTCTGAGCCCAAGGTCGTTGGGGTTTGGGTTTCTTGTGAGTGTTTTTGTAGCAACTTCGTCGAGTCCCACCGTGTTCCCAAGCGAGTCCCCCCGAGTTCCCGAGTCTATACCCCGAGTCAACGAGTCAATACCAGCCAAGCACGCGCCTGAGCCACCCCCAGTCGCCTGCCACCACCTCCCACAAGCCTCCTTCCACACTTCCGCGCCCTCCGTGCGTCGTGCGTCGTGCGTCGATCACCATGCCCGTAGTCACCCCCGAGGAAAGCTCCATGAGCTCCCCGCAAGAACCGCATTCCGCGCTAGCTGCCGGCGCGCCCTCGCAGGCCATCTCCAAGAGTGAGATGAGCCTTGCTCTGACAAGCACAAAATCTTCGCTCGCGCCTTCGGCTCCGGTCGTCACGTCGAGTTCTTCCCTTGAGAAATCTTCATCGTCCCCGCGTCATGAGCCCGTCTCTTCTTCTTCTCTTCCCGAACTGTTCGGGTCGAAGTCTCCTGGGGAAGAGAGCCTCGTGGGACCCCTCCCTTCTTCAAAGGAGAGCCTTTCCGAGCCAGTTCTCCCCCCCTCTCGCCTCTCCGCGCCGACGGTCGAAGTTCCGCCGCCTCCGCGGGCCTCTACTCACACCCCGTCAACTGGAGCTGGAATGGGTCCTCTAGCCTCGTCCGTTGCTCCACCGGTGGCCTTTCCTCTCCTTTCTTTCGCTGATCCTTTGCCAAGTGTTCCTTCCTCTCTCAATCCCTCTGTGGTTGGTGCTGAAGATGATGTGGGTTCCGTCCGGTCCCTCCCTCCTTTCGAGCCCCCACCATATGAAGAGTTTGTTCCACCCCCGTCGACGTATTCGTACCCCAAACGTAACGTCGTTCCACCTCCGACCGCCACCGTCGGCGCCGCCCAAATCATGGACCAACAAGTCCAGATCGAGGCTCTCCGCGGCGCTGTCGACCGCCTCGAGTCCTCTACCCTCCAAGCCGCCCAGCGCCACGAAGAATTTCAGCGAGAGGTGGGGTCTACCTTCAACACGATACTCAACATTCTACAGGGCCAAGCGGGCACTACGACTTCGTCTCGAGTCGAAACTTCGCCACCGCTTGTGGAAGAAGGAGACAACTCCATCGGTGCTCCCCCTGCCTCGGCCAAGTTCCCTTCTCAACCTTTGCCCGCCGCGCCGTTCTCCGTTCCGCCAAATCCGATTTCCGATCCCGTACCCAATACACCCGTTCCTGTCCCGTCTGTCAAGCCTGTTTCTGATCCCCAACCTCCACCCACCGTCGCGGGCCTCCGCTCGCTTCCAAATCCGGCGACTCGGCGGCATCCCGTCGATCCAAGCCTCGCCGGGGATGTTTCTGAGCGAGAGGTCATCCTAGCCTCATGGGACCAACTGTTTAACATGTCCCCCTATGAGGTAGCTTCTCTCTACAAGAACTCCGACGATTTCGAGCTAATCCACGCCATTCTCAACGGCGGCCTCTCTCGGGCCGGCAATGTTTGGCACTACCGTGTGTTTTTCGAGAAGGAGCACGTGACCAAGTGGGCTCGGAGCCGCTTCTTCCTCGACCGCACCCTCCATCACCAAGTCCGAATGGGCAAAGAGCTTTCCGAGATCAAGTTCCCCAAGGGCCTGGCCTCGGACAACGTCCAGACAGCGGCCACCTCCTGGAATGATTTTCGTCTGTCCTTCATCAAGCCACTCGAGCGCGCCCTCTCGCTCGGCTGCGACCACCGTGAAATCTTTACATCCTTGCTAGCGGCCGCCAACTTGTGCACCACCGGCAACCAAAGGATTTACGCCTTCCTCCTCGATCTCGCCGAAGATCCGGTTCTCTCTCTCAATCCCGCGCTGGCCTGCGACGTGCTTCTCCGCAAGTGCGACGCCACCATCGCGGCCAACGTGCCCGGCTTCGCCAAAGACTCCGCCTCCATGGAGTGGGACCGCCTCGTAGCCCGTGAAGCCGGCTCCGATCTCTTAGAGTTATCCAAGAATTTGGTGCGCGCGTACGTCCGCAAGATGGGTGACGCGAAGGTGGATGCCACGACGGTCTGGGACCACCCAAACATGTCGCACGATATCAATCAACGATTCGAGTCCATCATTCGGAACGACAAGGTCGACGCGGCTCGCGGCGTGGATAACGCGACCAAGTTCGGCGAGTGTCTTGCGAAGACTCGCTTCCGCGTCGAGAACCACGAGCTCCCTCGTTCGGCCCTTTCGTGCGTCAACCTCTGCCAGCGCTACCTGAGCCCGTACGAACAAGCCCGCGCTGGCCAACAAGCGTCGGTCACGGTCGCCGCCGTGACGCCGCCGGCGACTACTTCCAAGTCCACCAAGACCGCCAAGGTTGCTAAGACTGCCTCTAACCCCGCAGACACTACGGCTTCGATGGTCGCCGCCGTCCAAGCGGCGGTGGCCGAGGCATTAAAATCGCAAAACAACAACTCGAACCGCAAGGCGACTGGCGCTGACAATCGTCGGGCTCCGCCTCCGCCTACGAATTACTCCGCATCGTCTCCGTTACCGGACGCACTTCTTGACCGTCCCCTCGGCAAAAGCACGTCTTCCCGTCGCCAATGTGATCCCCCTCCGAACGGCCTTGGGCTTCCGGCCGATTCGGGCCTCTCGGAATGGGATCCAGGTAGCTGGTCTCGAGCGCGAGCCCGCTTCTGGCAAATCTCTCGTTACGCGGGTCACCCGGCCCTTCGCGCTGCGCTCACGCGCTGCCGTCCCTCGGATGCCACCATGACGGCGCCGCGTCTCGACGACTTAGACCGCGACGTCAAGGAGTGGACCGACGCCAACGGCTGCGCGTACTGCGCCTTTCGTCCCCGGGCTCCATCTGGTACGCCCGAGGCAGACTTGTGGAAGTATGGCACGGGCGACGGAGCTCATAACCCCGTCGTTTGCCAACCATACATTCGTTTTCTCTGCGAAGGCGGCAGTGGCGAGTGTGGTAACGACCCAGAAGTCCACCGCCGCCTCCGCACGATGGTTGTTCTCCGTCCGGCCCAGTAGGTCGCCGGCGGGGCCCACGTCCGCGCTGTTACCCCGCTACCAGTCCAGGGTAGTGGGCCTGAACGCCACCCACCAAAAGATCGTATTACGCTACGGCCGAGTACTTCTACGGCCTCCAACCGGTACCCCAGGATTCCCCAAGTTCCAGACAAGCCCTGCCACCTCCATCCCCCTCTTTCTCCTGCCTCCTCGCCGATTGCCCCTATTTCTCCCAATGCCGATGATTCCATCCTGATTCTCGATATCACGCACGAGTCCTCAAAACCAAGTCAACCGTCACCGCCTCTCTATCAACTCAAGCCGCTCAACCGCTACCCCCCGCCACTCCTCAAGCATCCCCAGTCCAAGACCTCACGGTCTGCGAAAATCCAGCCGCCGCAGGCCCAATCCAACCTTCAATCCTTCAAATCAAATTTCGCATGTCCGAGCCACAAAACGTCTCCCGAGTACGAGTCCGAGTCCAAGTCACGTTCAGAATTACCCTCTTCGTCTTACGCCACCGCGAGCCCATCTACGAGTCTGAGCCCAGTCCAGTCATCACCGGTATCACCAGTCTCCATTACTACGACGATGGAGGCGCAGTTCTCCGGTTCTTCCCCACTTTCTTTCGAGTCCGAGTCCAAGCCTGTTTTGAGCAAACCCCGTTCTGAGCCATCCGAGTCCGAGTCCGAGTCCGAGTCCGAGTTTACAACGTCACCGAGTCCTACCACGCGGTCGACCGCAGGATTAACGGAGCTCCAGCCACTCACTGAGCCTCCGACGACCACTCCTTCCGCGGGAGTGTTCACCTTCGGTCCTCCGCGCCCCGAGTCTGAGTCATTTGGAATCTCCGGTCACTTCCAGAATTCCAACCACAACCGAGCCCCGTTTCACGAGCCACCGCGTATCGAGTCCAAACACAAGCTGACGCCGAAGCCCTCGACGACAGCCACTGTGTCCTTGTCCGAGCCACCGTTCCGAGTCTCGCCGCAGCCGGCCTGCCACTCCAGCAGGCTGCACGCCGCCGAGCCGATCCCTTCCGTTTCCGTTCCGAGTCCGAGTCCAATCGCACAAGACAGTGCATCCCGAGCCCGCGTAATCAAGCCCGTCACCGAGTCCGAGATTTCGGCCGCACCGAGCCAACCGGTGCTGGCCACCGTGCCCCTATTGTCATCACAAGCTTCAGCTTCGTCCTCACCGACGGTTGCGACGCCAGGGGGCTTCACCTTTGAGCCGGCCCCGTCCGTTCCCATTTCGAAAGTTAGCCCTGTTATTGGCGTCCAGCACGCCAGAAACGACGAGTCCGAGTCCGAGTACAAATTAACGTCACCGCGGAGTCCGCGGTCGACCACCGGCGTCCCCACGCCACCCCATCAACCGAGAGCCCTGGAGGAGCTTGAACAGCCGTCTCCTAGCCCCTCTCAAGTCGCCGAGTCTTCCGAATTCGAGTCTGAATCCACCGTAATTTCAGCGGTCCATCCACCCGCTAGCCCGAGCCAAGTCCTCCGAAGAATGCTTCGCATTGCAGAACCTCTTCGGCCACTACCCACGCCAGCCGCTGCCGCAGAGCCACCACCCTGGCCCCAGCCTTCCCCGCAGCCGGCTTCTACGACAGCCACGTCCCTTCTTTCGCCGGCGCCGACCCCGCCGACGACAGAATGCAACGACGTCTCCTCTTCCGACGTGACCATGGAGAGTGACCACAACTCCTCTGCACGTCGAGGAACGGCGGCCTCCCAAACCGAGCTTCTACGCCCATTGAGCCAGCCCAACCGAGTCCCTGAGCCATGTCCTTCATGTCTCTCACCGGTGGTCTCGCGGCCGCGGCGTCCGTCGCCGCCGTCCGACACCCCACTTCTCCGAGTTTCTTCGTCAATCCCGTCCTCCGAGCCCGTCTCTACGTCGTCGATATCCGAGTCTTCTTCCATTCGTCCTACGTCGCTGCGGCCACCGGTCGCCGCCTCCGAGCACTGCCTGCCTCTCGATACCACTGCCACCACCATCATGCGCGTGGCAGCGATCAATGCGTCCGCGATCCAGTCCTTCGATTCCTCTCAAAACAACTCCGATGTCGGCACCCGTGATGATACCCCGTCACCCGCTCTCCACGCTCTCGCCTCTCTTCGTGCACGAGCGAGCGGCTCTGCGGTGGTATTACCTCGGCACCTCACGGAGGCAGCCCAAGAGCTTCGCCGGCCTCGCAATGGCACCCTAGCCTCGCCTGCCGCCGCGCTACCCAAGCACTTCGATGAGCTTTGCGCTGAGCTCACGAAGATGAATCAACGAGTCCAAGACGGGCTGACGTCTGGCTGTCACGCACCACGCGTTCTCGTCGTTGGCGAGACGAGCGGCGTCGTCTCCTCCATGTTCCTACTCGCCGGTGCTGATGTAGCTACGTGCGATTTGTATCCTTCCGAGATCGATTACGTGCCCCACTTCCAAGGCGACGCGCTTCATGTCCAAAACCTAGGTTGGGACCTAGTCATCGCCCACCCGCCCTGCACGTACCTCTCCGCTGTCAGCAGTCAATGGCTCTCCCAAGAACCCGGACGTCGTGCCGCTCTTGAGTCGGCCGCTCGCGTCTTCAAGTCAATGGCCTCCGCCACTGCTCCGTTTGTAGCGGTCGAGAACCCTCGGATGCATGCGGAAGCTCGCCGTTTAGTCGGGGGTTGACCCCGACCCAATTCGTCCAACCCTGGGAGCACGGCACTGGACACCAGAAAGCCACCGGGTTGTACCTCACCAAAGGGCTGCCGCCCCTCCAGCCAACTTGCGTCGTGGATGGCCGTGAGTCGGCCATGGCTAACCTCTCTCCTTCACCGCACCGTGGCGCTCTTCGCAGCCGCACCTACGTCGGTGTAGCTGGAGCGATGGCGATCCATTGGATGCCTGTTCTTCTTCGACATTTGAGCCAACAGCGAGACCAGACGTCGACGAAGAAATTGTCCGCGTTAGAGCTACTCGCTTGCGCGCGGTGCAGCCTATTGGACCGGCCTTCACTTAGCTCGACCGAGGCTACCGCCTACGAGCCGTGGTCGGCTCTTCATCGTTATGAGAGGGGGAGGGAAACGAGTGAAGTTTCTTCCGACCCCGTTGTTTCCCGTCCAGCTACTCCCGAGTCAGACAACCACGAAGACCAAAAAGAAACCCACGATAACCACGACAACGACACGCCACTCCACGCCTCCGAGTCTACACTCCACGACCCATTCTCTCCATGGACCGCCCCGCCTCCGGCACGCGCGAGCTCGCCGCGTCCGACGACGCCGACGACTCTCCGGAAGCGGCGCCAACAATGGCAATCATTCGGAGTGAACGGGGACCAGAAATGGTCCAACGTCACGCTCGAAACCGCTGACGAAATAAGAGCGCAAGCTCTAGCCGGACGAAACGCCGACGAGGAATCCGACCTCGCCGCTGCCGTCCGAGCGCCGATCGAGTTCGTGGAAGCCAAAGGCATCCGCGCCGAAGAGCTAGCCTCATTAGTTCGAAGACCCAAGACAGAAGCCCAAGCCCGTCTCGAGAAAGATTGGGAAAAGATGTCCGACCACCCGAGGCACCCCACCGACAAGAGAGGCCTGGGCTACACTAGTCCCAAGCTATCACCCTGTACCGCTACCAACGAGGACGACCCCTCTAGGCCCTCT
Source organism: Isochrysis galbana (assembly GCA_018136815.1). Classification (NCBI taxonomy): domain Eukaryota; phylum Haptophyta; order Isochrysidales; family Isochrysidaceae; genus Isochrysis; species Isochrysis galbana. Next base: position 448,486 of record CM030941.1, on the reverse strand, counting down.
GCCACGATAGCGGCAGTCGGAGTACCCGAAGAGACGACGACCAGTTTGACGACGAATTCACCCGAGCAACGACGCTGGCGACCAACCCCGTCCCTGTCCGACACCATTGCACACGTGACCGCGCACCGGCCGGAGAGCGTCGTGGATACCCTACCATCTGCCTACCCAAGGCATTGTCTATATGTTCGAGATCTAATGGTCTGCCGCTCCGGCGAGGCTGCCGGCAAAGAAGGAGTAATCTTAGCCGACTCCGCCCTCACGGTCAACAGCACACTCGCTGACACCGGAGCTGGCCCGTCGGTCGTGACCACTTCCCTCTTGTCCAGCCTACCCAACGACGCATGCGTCGAGCGGCTGCCGCAAGCCGTAGTGACACCGCTCCATGGCCCAGACGGCCTACCTCTTATCACGCGAGGCAAGGCTCGAATCGTTTTCTCCGTCGGTGGATTTCTCTTTCGTCATACGTTCATGGTGATTGAAGGCAACCCGATGCTACTGCTCGGGAACGACTTCTTAGCTACGCACGCCGCTTCGATTCAGCTCGCCTCCGACAGCGCGGACGGCTCTATCACCCTCGGTGCCCCATCCACGGTGGCTCCTCTTGAGGTTAATGGCAGTCCAAGCCCCGACGCTCCGCCGATCTTTCGCGTCTCGACGTCACCGATAGCGGTGGTCCCTGTCAGCATGACTTGTGCACAGGTCTGTCCGACCTCCGCGAACCCAATCACGACTGACTTCTTCCGAGGGCCGCAAGCCGCCGAAAACGACAACCAGCTAGTCTCCGAGCCGCTCTTCAACACGGCCGATGAGTTTGCCGCCAAAGCGCCGGCGTCTTGTGGCTCCGAGTACCTCCTATATACCCATGAACCTATCACGATCCCGGCCTATCATCGGGCGACGTTTCACGTCCGAATTCCGCTAGCTCTTCGAGAACACGAAGACTGCGCCATGCTCGTGGACCGACTCCCTACACGCGAGACTATTGACAGCTCTCCGCTCGTCATCCCTCAAGTAGAGAGGCCGAAATCCGACCACACCATCGCGGTTACGGTGGCCAATACTGACCCCAAACCACTACACCTTCCGTCGTTCCATCCTGTAGCTTCGCTACAGGTTCGATTCAAGATTCACGCTGGAACTTATCACCGCGTCGGTGACAATAACTCGCCGGATGTGATTGAGTCGCTCAACGAGGACCAACGCAAGCTCCTCGAGGCAGCCAAGATCGACCCCGAGGGCCGTCTCTCGATGCCCCAACGTGAACAAGTTCGTCGTGTACTGGCCCGACGTATCGCTGCTTTCGCAATTGACCCGACTAACCCGAATCACACTCACGTGATGGAGGTAGAGCTACCGCTCAACCCCGGAGCCGAAGCTCACCGTCACGCACCGTCTAGAGTTGGACGAGAGGGTGAGAAGATCATAGAGGACGAAGTTTGCAAGATGGAGTCCGCGGGCATCATTAGGAAATCAAATTCGTCGTGGGCCTCTCGAGTCGTGTTAGTCACTAAGAAGGATGGCTCCGTACGTTTCTGCGTAGATTATCGCGACGTCAACTCTAAGCTTCGTCTAGAGGACAGCCCTCTTCCCCTCACGGTAGAAGCCATCGACCGATTGTCGTCCGGTCAAGGCAACCTCGATTCTCTATTCCTTTGCACCCTGGACCTGGCATCTGGTTTCTGGGGTATACCGATCAAAGAATCCGATAAACATATCACCGCGTTCACTACTCATCGCGGCAAGTACGAGTTCAATTACTTGCCTTTCGGTGTTCAATCCGGTCCCTCGTATATGTGCCGCCTCATGGACGCCGTTCTCGGTGGGCTGGCATGGGAGATTTGTATGCCATACTTGGATGATGTCGGCGCCTGGTCGACAGGTGTAGGTGACTCGCTGCAGGCCAGGAAGAGTCGTCATTCCAACAAATGTTACACCGTCTTGATCTTGTCTTGGAACGTCTCATCTGGGCGGGCCTCACTTGCAAGATGTCGAAATGCGTTTTCTTTGCCACCTCGGCTGAATATCTCGGCCACGTTGTTTCGCGTGAAGGTCTTCGGATGGATCCCAAGAAAGTGGAAGCTGTCTCGAAAATCGACCCAACCCAAATCAACTCGATCGAAGCCGTCCGTTCGTTCCTTGGATTGTGCTCCTACTACCGCCGTTTCATCCGTCGTTTTGCGATCCGTGCGGCGCCGTTAACCGCTCTCACGCGGAAAGGGTGCGACGTCCCGGTCGAGTCGCAAACAGAAGCCTGTCGACAGGCTATCGAAGATCTCAAGCAAGCTATCTGTGAAGAACCCGTACTTGCACCTCCTCGAGACGACCGTCCTTTCCTCGTTAAAACCGACGGTGCTAGCAAGCTCGGCATCGCCGGCGTCCTCGCCCAAAAGACGACGAAGGGAGAGAGCGCGTCGTTGCATACTACGGTCGTAGCTTGAGTCCGGCTGAGCGCCATTGGACAGTCACTGAAATCGAACTTCTAGCAGCGCTAGAATCGATCCGAAATTGGAGGCCTTATCTTTGGGGTCGCCACTTCACCCTCGTCGTAGACCATTCAGCTTTGCGCTGGCTTCACACGATGAAAGATCAAGTCACCGGTGGTCCAGCCTCGCGCCTCATGCGATGGGTCCTAAAGCTAGCCGAATATAGATTCGACGTCGTGCACAAACCTGGAGTCACTCACTGGGACGCCGACGGCTTATCCCGCTTAGTTGCTCTCGAGCCTGATCACGATCCTCTCCATCTCGAGGAGAGTGACGCCCATTCTTTCGATTCTTCTGAAATTCACGACATAGTCGCCGCCGCGGTTACTTCATCCACCCTCACCGCTCGCCGCCAACAAGCAAGCGATAGGCTCGCTCGTCAAGCATCGGAATCTTCGGAGTCGATTACCTCCTCGTATCTCGATGTGGGCGTGCCTCATGCCGACGAATTACGTCAAGCGCTCTCTACCGACGACTCGCCAGCTCGATCCTTTCTGAAGTCGAGTCGATCCTTCCGAAAGCTTCCTCTTCGATTGACTCTAGCTCGTCGTCGAAGAAAAGTTCCCGATTCCTCCTTCGCGATGGCCTACTCTACTACCGCTCCTCAGAAGCGGAAGAGGCTCCTCTTCGTTTGTACATTCCGGAGTCCCTTCGTGACACGTACCTCCGCGCCTACCATGACCACCTTGGTCACCCAGGTGCGACAAGGACGTCTACCCTACTTCGTACTCGAGTGTACTGGCCTGGCATGTCCGCCTCTGTATCGGAATACGTTCGAGAGTGCCACGAATGCACTCTTGGCAAACCGTTACCGCGACCGCTCGCCCATCCATCCGGTCTTTCCATCGGATCTTATCCTTTCGACGTCGTCTATTGCGATATTCTTTCGATGGCGCCCACTCACGATTTCGTATCCGGCCGCTCCGGTTTGACAAGCTGATTGTTTTCGTCGATTCTCTCTCTCGTTGGATTGAAGCTGAGCCTTGCAACGGTAACCCCTCGTCCTCGAAATGTCTAGACGTCTTCATGCGTCTCATCGTATCTCGTTATGGAGTCCCTCGCCAACTTCGAACCGACGCCGGCTCGAATCTTTGCTCTCGATTAGTGGACCTAATTCTCAAAGCGACCGGCACGGACTTGAGCACTACTGAAGCCTATCGCCACGAAGGCGTAGGGCTAGTAGAAAGAGCTCAACAAACTCTCCTCACGATGACTCGAGTCTCCAATGAAGGCGGCGCCATTGGGTCGATCACCTTCCGTTTCTTCTCATGTCTATGCGAGCGACCGCCGGTCGCGTCGTACCCAAGTCACCCGCGGCTATCTTGTTTGGTCGGGAGCTTCGTCTTCCAGCTCAACTTGCTGACCCTGCTCCTGTTCTCGAGTTGCTTCCATCTAGGCCTCCGTCCGATGCCGTCACTTACGCCACCGAGCTCAATAAGAAGCTTCTCGAGTCGTGGCGTTCCGCCCTCGAAAGTACTCAAGAAGCCCAACGTGAATCGATGCGCTCCGCCTCTCAAAAGTCTAAACTCGGTGTTACCTTCAAACAAGGAGACAGAGTTTGTCGTCGAATCCCTGGCCACGCCAACAAACTTCAATACCTCTACTCCGGTCCTTACCGAGTAGAAGAACCATCTCGGCCACTCGATACCGTCTACGCGATCTCGAAAATCGTCAAGTCAAGGATGAAGTTCACATTCCAATCTTCGTCCGTACTTTACCGTCACCGATTCGTCTCCGCTCGCTGGAGATGAGTATTTGGTCGAAGAGTACTCGATCGCAAGGGCGATGGAGTTTCATTCAAGTATCTCGTCAAATGGCGCGGCTATCCTCGTTCTGAAGCTACTTGGGAGTCTCGAATTGAGTTGCTTCGGCGTTGTGCTGATCTAGTTGAGTCGTACGACACCACTTTCGACCGCCGTCCGGTTCAACCCCAAGCTCACTCCGCTGTAGACTCCTCTTCAAGTCCAAGTTCAAGTCCCCAGTCTAATCAAGTTCCACGTCGAGTTCAAGAGTCAAATCGTATTCCTCCTGATCTGCCTTCAAGTCGTACCCGTTCTCGTTCACGTTCGTAGCGCTAAGTGCTAAGTCGACCGGAAGTGGATGATTAGCGTCGCGTCAGCGCTGACCCAGCGCAACTGCCCGAGCAAAACTCCTGTAAAAGGGAGAACGTGGTAGGACGTGGCGTACGAAATCGGGGGCCGCCGCGCTAAGCTGCCGATTTGTGCTCGCTTTGGATCCATGGGGTTAATCCTCCTCTCTAAGTCTCTCGTCTCGTATGGTTAAATGAACTCTCTGGCTCGACATCGGGAGACGTCTCGATTTAAGTCGGGGGTGTTGTATTCCTGCCCATCTGAAGGCTTAGGCATGAATATTCGTGTAAGGTACGCGCTCACAATACAATTGAACAGTTCCCCGTGTGCCACTGACGCACAAGACACACAGATTCGGATTCCCCATGGTCTCAAGTCCAGGTTGCAGATTTTGGTCTCGAAATTTGCGATTCGAATTTTGTTTTTGCTGTTACTATAATTGTTGGCTCGTTTAAGGTAATAAACGGCATGACGTCGACTTCTCGTTCCGCAGTTGCTCTGCGAGACTCTCTCTCTCTCTCTCTCCGTCCTCCTCTCCTCGGCCGACGGAGGAAGTTTCGTCCAAAACATCTCCGGTCCCAGGATGTTCCGTGGGGGTCTCTCTGCGCTCCGCGAGGGAAAGGACGCGATCTCGCTCCGAGATCACCCTCGCGCCCTCCACGCTGCCCCGCCGTGCCCTCGGTCCCTCGCCCCCGCGGCAGGTTCTTCCTCTCGGCGTGCCATCCGTCGCCTCCGGCCGTTATATTATTCCCCCCCCCGCGCGAGGTTCTTCTCCTCCGCGCGCGGTTCGTTTCCTCCGGCCGTCGTTCGTCCCCCCCCCGCGCGCGCTGTTTCCCCCCCCTCGCTTCGATTCCTCTCGCGATTCCTTCGATGATTGCCTCCATCTCGTCCGTTCTTCTTCGCGATTCTCGCGGAGGGGTACCGATGTTTAACGTTAGTTTCGCCGCGTTTTCGGTGAAAGAAAGGAAACGAATGGCACGCGCCCCGCGTCTCGCGTCTTGTTTCGTCGCCCCTTGCTCGTCGCTTGTCTAGAAGTCTCTCTGCACATCGCCTTCTTCCCCCCGCGCGAGTTTGGACCTCCTCGACCCTCCGCGTTGGCTTCAGCGGACGAGTTTTCACTTTAACATAGTTGAACCCTTCGTTTGCGTAGTTTGCGCTCCTTTCCGTATTTCTCGCGCATGACGACGATCGCGACCTCAGCCTTTGCGCACGGGGGGTTTGTTTATCGTATGATTCCGAGTGTTTACGTTAGTTTCTGAGCCCAAGGTCGTTGGGTTTGGGTTTCTTGTGAGTGTTTTTGTAGCAACTTTCGTCGAGTCCCACCGTGTTCCCAAGCGAGTCCCCCGAGTTCCCGAGTCTATACCCCGAGTCAACGAGTCAATACAAGCCAAGCACGCGCCTGAGCCACCCCCAGTCGCCTGCCACCACCTCCCACAAGCCTCCTTCCACACTTCCGCGCCCTCCGTGCGTCGTGCGTCGTGCGCGTCGATCACCATGCCCGTAGTCACCCCGAGGAAAGCTCCATGAGCTCCCCGCAAGAACCGCATTCCGCGCTAGCTGCCGGCGCGCCCTCGCAGGCCATCTCCAAGAGTGAGATGAGCCTT
>CM030941.1:423044-442209 GCA_018136815.1 Isochrysis galbana | reverse complement strand
TACGTCATAGTCATAGCCAACCACACGACACACGAGGTCCCAATGAGCACACTGAGACTCTTCAGAGCATACTACACAACTCATTCGGGCAAGCCGCAAGCCGCAGGCCACGCGAACGAACACGGGAGGACGAATTACGTAACCCGTAAGAAAGTAAAAGTAAAAAGTCCGCGTGCGGCGAAACGGCTCTCCTCTCGATGCTCTAAGCTCTACGCGGAGGCACTAAGAATAGACTGCCCACCCGCTCGGCGTTCCTCTTCTGGATGGCCTTCCCCTCTCTCTCTCTCTCTCTCTTCCTTTTAATAGCTCTAATGGCCTTTTTTTCTGTTCGAACTCTTCACGGCCCCCCATCCGGATCGCCGCCCCATCGTTCAACCCCACCCCTCAGAACATTATTTATGACCATCGCTTTCTTCTATTCCCACCTCCTCCCGCAGCTCTCGCGTGTCTCAAAACGACTCTCTCCCTCTCTCTCTCTCTCCCCCCCCCCCTTCTCCCCCCCGCGCCCCCGCCCCAACGCCATGGCGGAGCTCTGCTTCGCACCGCCACCCCCTCCCCGGCCCTTCACGGCGGTAGCGGGCGGCGGCGGGGCCCCTCGGCTGCCTCCTCTGCCACCCGCCGCCCAGGGCGCACCCGCAGACCCGCACAACCCTTCTGCACACCTCGCAAAGCCCCCCACCAAACTCGCCTACCCATCGGCTTCATACCCAGGAGGGAGAGCGCTACCTCTCTCTCTCCCACCGGCTGCTGGGGCTCTCGCGTGCGCTCGCACGACGGCAACGCAGCCATCCATCATGCCTCACAATCCGCTGCCGCCATCGCCGAACGCCCACGCCCTCAAGCCCTCTCTACCCGCTGCGCAGCCTGCCGCTGGCGGCTCGCCCTCGATGCTGAGAGAGAGGCAGCAGACCTCACCGTCCATCCTCCAAACGTCGCCCATGCTCGGGGCGGCGGCGAGGCCGAGGATGAGCAGCCAGAAGGAGTGGCCCACGCCCAAGCTCAAGCAGGCCACGACCTTCCGATGGCGCAGAGGAGAAAAGACCTCGGTCGAGAAGCTCCAGAAGGTGCTCGCCGCCATGTCGGTGGAGGAGCATGCGCACATCAACAGCGCCGCCTCCCGCCTGCAGAGGCGCTGGAGAGCGTGCCAGCAGAAGGTGATGCTACAGGAGTACATGCGCAACGTCTACTCGCAGCCCGACCTCGAGAAGGCCAAGCAGCACGCCGTCAGCTTCTTGCCCAAAGATCGGCATGGGCACCTCTTTCCCTTGACTGCGCCGCTCAGGGCGTTCCACCCGCTCGGCTGCGGCGTCGCACTATACATCCACCTACTACACTGGTGGTCAGGGTTTACGCTGCTCGGCTCGCTGCTTATGCTACCTAGCATGACGATCAACATGATGGGCTACGCGCTCAACACGACCGACGTCTTCACGGGGCTGCAAACCATCCACACGCTCGGCAATGCGGATGAACTCACCCTCGCGCACGGCGCGACCGAGATCATGCTCGTCGCCATCATGGTCTGGTTCATGTTCTGGCAGTCGGCCCGCACCAAGCACTGGTCCGCGCGCATCACACACCACGACCTTTCGGCAGCCAACTACACCGTCATGGTCGGCCGGATGCCGACGACGGTGCTAGAGACGCGCAAGGTGCGCGATTGGTTTGCACGCTATGGCGATGTCGTCCACGTTGGCCTATCGCTCAACTACCGCGACGTGATCGTCTGCGCGGAGGAGAAGCGACACCTGCGACAGAAGCTGCACGCGTCGCAGGTCGAGTGGTACCTGGCCAAGGCCAACTCCCTCCCGAAGCAAAAGGTGCTCCGCGCGACGCGCGCATGTGCGCGCGCTCGGCACCGGTTGTACGTAGCCGAGGATAGCCTCAACAAGCTATCGCAGATCCCGTACTCCTGCACGGGCTACGCCTTTGTCACCTTTGACACGGTCGACGCGATGCAGGACTGCATCGCCGACTGCCGCGAGAACCTACGCTACGTTGAGCGCTCCGGACCCATCACCGCCAGGATGGCGCCCGAGCCGGACGACCTGCTATGGGAGAACCTGCAGTACTCGAGCTTGGAGCGTTGGGCGCGCTCGGCGCTCGCGAGTTGCATCGCTCTCGCCCTCGTCGCTGGCTCGACCAGCATCATCCTCTTCTCGGCGCTCGTGCAGCAGAATGCGACCGCGGGGGGCTTTGATAGCATCTTGCTCACGCTCGCCGGCATTGGTGCGCACGGCCGCCAGCTAGCGATAGTGTTGTGCGGCATGTTGCACTGTCACACCGCGCAAAAACCACCCACCCACCCACTCGTTGGGCCTGTGGCGTCGAGACGCCCGCTGACGTGCGTCACGCGCTCCACCCATCTAGCGGTGGGCCCGTCAGTTACGGCGACGGTCATGCTGGACCCCTTCCCCTCCGAAAGTCCTCCCCCTCCTCCCCTCCCGGGCTCCTAGGCATGCTTGTGTGCGGCTACGTGGTCATCTTTGCCACCGTGCCTCTTATGGCCTTCAAGATTGAGCGCTACCAAACCTCCTCGAGCCGGGAGCGCGCTATCCACCTGAAGCTCTTTTGTTTCCAGGCGCGCCCTCAGCCCCCGGCGTGGAAGTCAAGACGCAGCGGCGCGCTTGTGCGCGCCTTCATGCGCAACGTGCAGCGATCCAACGGCGCTCTGACGCCGCACGGAATCACCTTGCATCGGCCCACGCAGGCGCTTGTCACTATCTTGCCTGCGGTCTGGTTTTGCGACGTCAACCTACACCCTTTCAGCATCTACCTGGGCCAAAATTTCTACACTGCAGGCGCGAAGATCATCATCGGTGGTATCGTTGGTGACGCCTTTGTCATCAACCTGCTGGTCGACCTTGGCCGGCCGCAGGATCGCATCGCGCGCTGGCAAGCGCGGCGAGCGCGCACACAGCGCGCAATGAACTCACTCTGGAAGTGCAATGGCGACCTGTACATCGCCTTTCGCCAGCAGCTAGTTTCCAAGTGGATCGTCCTTGGCCTCATGTTCTCGAGCGTCGTGCCGGCACTCCTCCCGCTCATCTTCGTCTTTCTTTTCATCGCCAACTGGGTCGACCGATTCAACCTACTCCGCCACCTCGCGCCGCCGCCGCCGCAGGATGACTCCATCATGCGCCAGCTTGTGCAAATCCTCCTGCCAATCGGCGTCCTCTTGCACATGGCGGTTGCGTGCACCGCATACGCCATGAAGGTGAGGCGCCCGGGATGGGCGCGCTTGCGGCCGCGCCGCCCCTCACGCCGTCCGCGCACCACCCCCGACGCTCATCGCAGGAGGGCCGGATCGGACCCGCTACTACGTGCACCATTGTCAACGCCGCCATCTTCACGCCGCTTACTCTCTATTACCTCTATCGCGAGCACCGCTCCCGCCGCGGCATGGATTCCATCTGTCGGCTCGGCCCACAGCTCGGAGCTCTTGTCGAGTACTACCTCGACATTCCCGCCACGAGCCGGCGTCGGCGCGGCCTCGAAGCTATGCCGTCGAACGTGCACAACGAGACGTTCCGCGAGTCGAACGACTTTCCATGCTACATCCCTCCTCTCTCGAGCGTTCTCCTAGACGCGCTCGGCACCGATAGGACGCTCGCCGTGACCAAGTACAAGCCCACACGCCTATCCATGGCCGCCAACGCCGCCAAGTCGGGGCGTGCCTCGGACGACGCAGCCAGCGGCGACGCAGACGTGGCGCCCAGCCGGGTCCGCCCGGCCAGGGGCACCCGCATCTCTCCCGCACCCGTGGAGGTGCCGACGAGCGACTCGAGCGATGCGCGAGCGGTCCTCGTCACCACCAGTGAGCGCGCGCCCGATGAGGACCTCACTCTCGACGATCGGATTGCGCTCACCAGGTCCACCGGCCCCATCCGCCGTGGCCCAAAGATTGCGCAAACACCGTCGCCGCCGCGCAATGTACGTTCGATGTCCGCGATGTTCCAACCGCGGACAGCCACCCCGACCATCAGCCGATCACACTCGGGAGGTGGGTGGTCGTCATTCAACTACGCAGAGCCGGACGATGATGAATCGCCTCGCCACGTCCAAGGGCGCGAGCCGTCGTTTGAGCCATTGCGCACGGCACCATTGTAGCACCTTGCGCATGGAAGTTCTCAGCTCGTTTCAGTAGCCTCGTCCCCTACGTTGACTTTTTTGATGAGGAGATGGCACAAGGCCCTGTGCTTTCCATCCTATCTCCTGGCCTCTGGCTCTTGGTTCTCGCCGGGGCCTCCTATTTATTAGCATGCGCAAATGCTTGCTTTTGACCTGTGCTCTGTTGCGGTGCGTGACGAGCGCATGTGATGACGTGTGCGTGTGCAAAATGTAGCCGTGCAATCCTACATCGTCGCACGCATAACTAACTTTATAGTCAAATGCCATGGAGCGCGCCGGCGCGCCCCTCCGTCGGCCCCCCCGGCGAGGGCGGCATCCCGGGCTCCGCCATGGAGCAGTCACTAGCGAAGCGGCCGCGTCCACCGTCAGAGGCCGAGCAGGTGCGTGCGGCTCGCGTCGCGCCACACGTCCCGTGGTCCCGGCCACACCATTCACAGCAGACATGCTGGCCCCCCCCCATGGGGGGCAGCAGCAGCAGTATGCAAAAGCCCTAGCAGAACATGAAAAAAAAATCTTCTTAAAATTCCCCGCTACACGTGCGGCTTGCGGCAGTGTGCTTATGCACCTCCCTACTACCCAACCTTTGCCCCTATCAACCCCCTCCCCGTTCCCCAGTTCCCTCTGTCGCGGAGAAGCTGGTTCCAGGGAGGCCGCGCGCGCTGCTTCGGCCGGGAGTTGGAGAGAAGGGGGCGGGAGACTGTGGCTCGTCCCTTGGTCTGGAGTCAACTCTTGCTTTCCTCATTTGTATGACGTAAGATCTTTATTGCTTTCCGCTGTGGCTCCTATTAGGAGGTTTAGCTAACCTATGTGATGTTCCGTATGTCCAAGTCTCTCGCCGCCTGCAAGAGGTCTTCTGACGTTCCTAAGTTGAAATCCTTGTCTATAGTGCACAGGGGACTTATCATTTTTCGAATATGTTTGTTGCTCGGGGCGTGTATCATCCCCATGTTCTTTCGTTGTTTTTTTAGCCTTTGAAAGAACCCGACCTTCGCCGTTACTAATAGGTGGTATCTCGTAAGGATCGCTTTTAAGATTGACCTAACGGACCTACCACCTACCATCCGCGTTGCCGTACTGGATATTGTAGAAGTCCGTAAGGATATATCTCCACGCCAGGATACCTAGGTATCCCGAGGAGGGATGCGGTCTGTCTACCTGGTAGCAGAAGAGACGTTGGGCTGCCTCAGAGCCCGGCCTAAGGTTTATCCCCAGGAGCCCTTCTATGAATTCGAAAATGGGTTCCGTCGCGATGCACGAGGTTATGTGGGTGGATGGAGCTCTCGGGGGCTATACCGCAGAAGCGGCACGTCGGATCGTCAGCGAACCGGTTCGCCGTGGCTATTCTCCGATGCAGGACGTGCTTGAAATGCATATACGAATCCCTCGGCGTTAAGAAGTTGTACTTGTACAGCTGGGATATTTGTTTCCATTTTTCGGAGAGGTCCGGCAGTCTTCTTTCCCACCTCAATGTGGATTTCTGCTTCTTCGTTTTTCTCATTGCGAGAAACGCATTCGTCAGCGTCTTGACATTAACATTAACCTCCTCCAGGGTTTTATGGGCGCCTTTGAGCGTGTATTCTTGTGGACTCGGGTATGCCGTTTCGGCCGGTCCATCGTATGCTCGTCCCCACTTCAGCGGAGTGTACAGTTCGTCCGGTACTGGCTGCGGGTTGGCTCTCTCATGTATATGGGGCTCTCCCATAACGTTAAGCTTGACTATGTGATAGTTGCCACTCCGGCGCAAATAGTATCTGTGTTCCCTGTCTACCAGGATGTCTCCTAGGTCATGCGCGTCCGGGGCGCTAAGTAGAGCGCGAGGGGAGTTGCCGCAAGGCAGGGAGTGAGGGAGAGGGAGGAGAAAGGGCGTGGCTTCGTGAGTGTCTTCCATTGCCACGGGCGAGGCGAGAATATTATAAAGTTTTTTTTTAGTGCATAGTGCGGATTGAGTATTGCTTAACCAAGCTCGGACAGTTAGTTGTGGGGGGTGGGATATGGATGACGGGGCATGGGGCGAGACAGGGAGCTGCTCTCACTGGTCACTGGGAAAATCTGAAGCGGGACAAGGGGCGGTGACGATAGGGTGGTAAGTATATATACCTAGCCCATAGTAGGTGTTAGCGTAGAATCTTCAGATGTTTTTGAAGTCTCTCGGGTGCCATGGGAGGCGGGAGGGCGGAGAAAACCCCGAACCTGATCGAAGGTTCAGTCTCTCATTGCCATTGTCATTGCCATTGCCATTGTCATTGCCATTGTCATTGTCATTGTCATTGCATAGTGCATAGTGCGGATTGAGTATTGCTTAACCAACCTCGGACAGTTAGTTGTGGGGGGTGGGATATGGATGACGGGGCATGGGGCGAGACAGGGAGCTGCTCTCACTGGGAAAATCTAGAGGGCGGCTCTCTAAGACGCGAAACGCGGAGCATAACTACTCGTTTAACTTAGTTGAACTATCACAACGAATCAGCACTTGAACAACCGACACCACCAACCACCAACACGTAGTCTGTCTAATTGCATGCAAGCTCGATTCATCCTGCGCGATGCGTTATGAAGTATTTCCTGTCTGCTCCAATCCGAGCCAATTGACGTGCTGCCAAGCAGCAAAGTTTGGGAGGAGCTTAGCCAATGCACACACTACGGGCCGGCACTCTATGGCCATGACATAGGATGGCTGCTCGTCCGTGGAGTGATAGTCCGGAAGCGTATCGAGCAGCACCTTGAGCCGGTCCAGATTGCACAACTCAGGCGGGAGCCCCTGCGCGGCCGCCTGAGGTAGCAGGTCGAAGAAGCTCTGCAGAGCCTGCTGGAAGTTTCCCACCGTTAACCCCTCGATGGTCGGCGGTGTCCGATTCGGATTGTGCATCGGGCCTGGTGGCACTGGCGGGATGGCACCCCGATTCGGCCGATTGGGCCCACCTGGCACAATATATTTTCCTACGTGCCCGCAGATCGAACATTTGACGCCTTGTACGTGACAATGGCCGCAGACCTCGCAGATGGGGTCTCGCTCCCGCTTGGCCATTAGCCCAAAGGAAACCGTGTCGCGCGGCTCGAGGCTGAGGAGAAGGTGAGGTATGCGGCGGAAGAGAATCGCAGCAGGCGACCACTCGTGCCTGCCGCACGCCTGCACGCACGCCGTCGCGAGGTTCGCTCCGGCTGGCTGAGGGATGCCCGCACCGCTGCGGGCGCGCCGGCAGGACAGCAGCGGCTCACACCCGCAAACCTACCAGATAAAAAAAAAGGGGGGGGGGGGGGGGAGTTTTCTTTTGGTGGTCAAAGCTCCTCTGGTATATTTTATATTTTTATCATAGGGAAGCTAAAGTCTAAAGTTTAAGCTATGCGATAGCGTAGTTGGGGAAGGCAAATTCACGCGCACACCTCTTGCATTTGGACTACTCCCTTTACCTTGCCTCAGCCATCCTTAGATGCCACTATGACAAGTAATCTCATACCTAGCACATTAGCGATAAGGCTCTCCATGATGCCTCCGAATCCCGTCGGCCGCTTGGGCCCAGTCTCGTGCTAGGCGGTACGCCACCATGTCGTTGGGTTCAGCCTGCTGCCCCGCAAGCGGCGCTCCCTCATCGTAGCGGCGGCGCCAGAGCTCCTTGCCGTGGTAGACGGCGGTGCCAAAAACACGTGCCCACTGGAACATGGTGTATGGCCGTGCGTTGAAGGCAGGCGGCAAGGGGAAGAAACGAATGTCGGTAGAGGCGAGCGCGAGCGTTGCGGCGCCTTGCTCACCCGAAGAGCGGGCTGTCCAATAGGAGCCGCCTCGTTCGAGGTATATCCTAGATGTCTCGGTCCAAAAGGAGAGTGTGCGTGCGTTCCTGTGGGAGCATGTGCCGTGCTTGAGAGCAGGCAGGGGCAAGGACTAGAATAACACGTAGGACCAGGGCTGGCTATCAGTCTCCCATTTCTACACATCATGATAGAGAGCGGCGGCTCACCTTGCATAAGCCATCACGCCGGTCTGCATCTCCCACCCCCGCATTAAGCCCGTCCTGTCGTAAGGCAGCCTGGGTTCGGCCCAGCGCAATCGGCAACATTCAAATGCGGCCGCCAGATCAAAAGAATGCAGCAGGCTGAAGAGCTGTAGTACGTCTACCGAGCGGACGTAGGTGTCGCCGTCGAGGAAGATGGTGCGCTCAAAAGGCGACTGAGGATATGCACGTAGCTGCCCAAGGGGAGCGGGACGGAAAAGGACCATGAGGACACGGCTGGGAGAGCGATGTCCGCACGCCAACCAACGGGTGGAGTGGGGTGGGGTGGGAGATCGATGCCTAGTCCATGGCTGTGACCTAGACTAGCTCAACCGCAAGCACAGAGAGGCAACCCACTAAAACTCACCTTCTTCACCCGCGGGTCATCATCGATCGGGCTTGGGTCCTCTTGCAGGCTGTCCCTTGCTCCGCCGCGCTGCCTATTGAGCGGGCATACGTAGTTGATCCCCAGCTCAGAAGTGAGGAAAGACGCAGGGATCGCACCATCAGATAAAACTGCGATCGGGCGCCCCCCTATCGGAATCGCACGCAACGATCCAACCGCCTCGCGCAACTCGAGCACATGGGTGCAGTTGTAGCCAGGTCGGGCGCATCCTCCGTGCACGATGAACAGGAAGCCCTCCTCCATATTAGCGCCGCTATTGGGCGGGAGGGCCGCTTTCTCGGCGATCTCCGTCTCCGCGAGGCGCTTGCCGCAAACCCAAGCGTTGGTACGCCTCGAAGGCTCAGTGCCACCTCCCCGCAGCTCGAACGCCTTCCTCACGCCTGAGCAATAGATACCGTTGTCGCGCACAACACCCGTGCAGCGTGGCTGAGCAAGGGGGAGACAGTGGAGGTGAGACGCGGTTCTCGGAAAACGTAACGGGGGATGACGGGGCGGTCTGAGCCGTACATTGCTGGGGCTGTGGGAGTGCATAGAGCGCCCGGCCTCATGGCAGCATACGCGCAACGGTGCGTTGATGGACCACGCGGGCCCCAGGATGTGCGAGCAGGCCCCCGTGGGTTCTGACCTTCAGTGCACTTACACAGCGACCAGCGAGGTCCCCGTTCGCACTGCTCATATCGCTCACACTGCTTGCACAGGCATAGCTGCACCATCTCTACCTTGTCCCCACGCTCGCGTCGTGCACGCCGAGGAGAGGGCACGAGACGGTTGGGGCACTGACCTCGTCAAGACATGCACTCCATGCGGCGTTGATCGTGTCGTACCGCCGGCTGCACCGCCCGTCGTCCTTGCTCAGGTCGGCGCCAGGAAGGCTTGGTAGAAGCTGTAGCAGATTGGTCTTTGCACGCTGCTCGCGCACGCAGCCATCTGTGGGCGTAGCCCGGGTCATCCAGTGCTCCCAGAGACGGCGGCGTGGCCCCCTGCTCAACCATCGATCCTCCGGCCTTGTCTCCTCACCGCACACAGCATAGAGCCAGAGCAGAGGCCAGAGGCGATGCCGCCGCGCCGCCGCGCCCATCGCGGCCGGCCGCCGCAGGACGGACAGAACAAAAATATATAGGGAAGTAAATTTACTTCGTACTGAGCTACTCCAACTCAAATTCCTATTCCTAGTACTACGCACTACATACTACATACTGTTCACTACATACTGTTATACTGTTGACTGTTGCTCTTCTCCTTGTGAGTTTCCTTTGCATCAACGGCCACCTTCGCCTTTATCAGTGCGTGGGCGCATCGATAAGAAAAATCTGAAGATTCTGGGGCCTCCCGTGCCCGGGCTAGCGGTTCCTCGTTCCTCCGTCATCTTATTGCCTCACCATCTCGCCGAAGCTGCTCTCGCCTTGCGGTGGCCGGACGCGAGCACTCATTCAGCACCATCTGCTGTATTGCCGGCCTATTTTGACGAGCTTTGCGCTGAGCTAGCGGCGATCCACGACCACGACGCCGTGACGCTCGACGCGGCAGAGGGGATTCCTCGACCTCGACGCCGCGTTCTTGTCGTCAGTGAAGCTAACGGGGTCGTGTCTTCGATGTTTATACTCGCCGGAGCGCACGTCGCGACGTGCGATCTACGGCCGTCGGAGATCGACTACACCCCCCCTTCCGCGGAGATGCTCTTCACATCTTCACATTCAAAACCTCGGTTGGGACGTTGGGACCTCGTGGTCGCGCATCCGCCGTGCACGTATTTGTCGGCGGTGAGTTGCTAGTGGCTCGATCGGGAACCGGGACGTCGCCAGGCTCTCAAATCCGCCGCTAGAGTCTTCCTCGCCATGGCAAGCGCTGACGCGCCTTTCGTTGCTGTCGGAAATCCTCGAATGCACGTGGAAGCCTCTGCCTTAGCCTTAGTCGGGGGGTTGCGGGTTGCGACCGCGGCAGTTTGTGCAGCCGTGGCAACACGGCACGGGCCATAAAAAGCAGCTGGCATGTACCTGACTGCTTCACCCCCGTCCTTGTAGCCTTCGAAGATTGTCGAGGCACGTCTATCCGCTATGGCGGATCTATCGCTATCGCCGTCGCCGTCGCCTGTCGCCCCACCGTGGCACCGTGGCGCCCTTCGCCCTTCGCAGCCGCACCTATGTGCCTATGTGGGCATTGCCGGTGCAATGGCAGCTCAGTGGATGCCGGTCTTGCGCCGTTATGCGCGCGAAGCCAGGGCGTCGCGTTCGCTCGACTTCACGGTGGACTGGGCAATTTCCCAAGCCGCTGCCAGCTTGAGAGAACGCTCCCCACGTGGGTTGCTGAGGTAGTACTGATACTGAGGTATTCACAGTGCTACCAGAGTATTTTTTTTTTGGCACTGAGACGGCGGCGACTCTCGTGGCGATGGCGTCCGCCTACCGTCAGGCCGAGAAGCGCTGGCGTGTGGCGTCAGCGAGCGACGCGGAGGTGGTGGACGTGGACCGTTGGGACGGGCGTGTGCGCGCGCTTCCTCCCCGCGCTGACGCCGCGCGATGGCTGCAGAGCGCCCGCGTCTACGAGCTGGAGGGTGCCGAAGGCTTCCGTCTGCTGCGCTCTCCTTTCTCTCCTTTACAGCAGCTGCGGCTGTGTGCGGCGGCGCTGTGCGAGTGGGCTGAGCCACCAAATGAGTCGAATCTGCTCCTCCATCACGGGCCCGTTTCGCGCCTCTTCGACGCGCATCTCGCCGGCCACTCGCTCCTGCACAAGCTCAGCTGGGTCACGCTTGGATACCACTACCAGTGGACGCCCAGGCGGTACGACGCGCGCAGACGCTCGCCGTTCCCGCGAGAGCTCGGCGCAATTACCTCCGAGCTCGCCCACGCGGCCGGCTACGCAATTCGCCCCGAGGCCGCAATTGTCAACTATTACCACTCCAAGTCCACAATGGGTATGCTGCGAGCTGCCTGCGGGTGCTCCCCCTTATGCGTGCGTCGCCCGGCGCTCTTCACTCTCGACGGGTGCGCGCCCGCCCCACCAACCGACCGGACAGGTGGACATCTCGATGACGCGGAGCCCTACCAGTCCGCCCCAATTGTGTCGCTCTCCTTTGGTCTAAGCGCGCTCTTCCTCTTGGGCGGCGAGACGCGCGATGTCGAGCCCATACCCATCCTATTGCGCTCCGGCGATGTCATCGTGCAAGGAGGCGCGTCACGCTCGCACTATCACGGCGTCGCGCGCATCTATGACGGGACGTGCCCTGAATATTTTGCTGAGGGCGTGAGAGCGAGCATGACCGCCGAGGCATACGCCTCCGAGCTTGGGGCAGAACGTGAGCGCCACGTCGCCGAGTGGATTCAGCACCACCGGATCAACATCAACATTAGACAAGTGGCTGAGAATGTTGGCTGGGACTCGTCCGTTGAGCAGGCAGAGGCTGTCCTCTCCCCACCGACGCCCGCCCCTCCGGTGGACGTCGCAACTACCTCGACACGCGCGTGTGAGGCGTTCCCTAAGGAAAGGAGGCCGAATCGCCCGCTATGTGAGGGAGCGACTACTCTTACACACGAGGTGAGGGAAGGGAACGAGGAGCTAGTAGAGGCTGCATGCAGAGTAGGCAAGAGACAGCGGGAATCACATAGACGCTGCAGTGGAAGCGGCGACGAGGACATGGGCTCGCGAGGAGTTTGCATAGGCACAAGCTGAGCGTCAGCGATCCACGACCGGATGCAACAAAATACTTATTACCATGTGGAAATCGTTGCGAGGGAGAAAGAGAAGCGAAGCCTCTCCAATTCTTTCATCGGCCCTCTGAATGTCAACAGGTGAGAGAGGTACGGGGGGCGCTGGAGATGGAAGTCGCTGTGCTGTGGCGGCATCACCCTAGCTCCTCATCCCTTATTGTGTCACGTTGTCCCCGTACTCTTTGTTGCACGCATCATAGTATTGAGGGGGAGGCCAATACCCCCCCCCCCCAAAGGAGGGTCGCGTGGGCACTCTTGATATCGCCCCCCCGCTTGTTGCGCACGCTGCATGCGTAGGGGTGCCCGCGCGCTGCGAACTAATTAATCCAAATGTGCACGGGGCACCGCCGTCACCTCACCTTTGTATCTCTTAAAACGCCGGGGGAAGCACTCGCGAGGGTGCTTCGTGGCTCCCTCTCCTGGGCGCCATGAGCACGCCGGTCTCTGGGGGTCTGAAGGGCAGTGAGAGGTGCATGGATGGCGGCATGCACCAATGGGACGAGTGTCTACCGTCAGACGATGAACTGCCGCCCGAAAATCCCGAGCCCTACTTGTTTGCGGGCGACGCCGACGAGGACGAGGGCGTCGAGGACGCCCTCGAGGTGGAGGTGGAGGTGGGGCGATCGAGCTCGCGCCATGGCGACGGCGACGGCGGCTGGGGAGGTCTTCTGAATGATGTCCTTGCCGCTGGCAAATCAGGATGTTCCGCACAGGCCTGTTGTGCAAGGACGCCTAGTGAGGCCCCTCCCGCTACCACTGCCACTGCCGCGGCTGCTACCGCGGAAGGCACACAACAGGCATTTCTTGTCCACCCGGTTCCTTTCTTCCCTGCGGCACGGGACTATGGCGCATGGCGCGCGCGTGCGGCCCACCTTCAGGTCCCCAGATGGCAGATGGCCTGCATGGGGTGATGGGACACAATTCAGGTGGCAGATAGGGCCGGGGCTTGGCCCTTGCCCATCTTGCCTCTCCCTCGTTGATCGCTCCGCACTCCTAGATCCTGCAGAGCCTGGAGGTCGATTAGAGCTGGCGCGGAGAATCTCAACCAGGGGGGACTGAGTAAAGAAGGTGCAACTTGAGGGGTTCGAGGTTCCCTTTGGAGGGGAAGAAAACGAAGATTCCCTCCATCTTTCCTGGAAGCGAGTACTTGTTTCGTGAGCGGGGGGCCAAGAATTCCTTTGCCTTTGCGCCGCTTGTTGTGCGCTATGGCCCCGCTCGAGGTCCCACCATGCTCCTGCGGGCGTGTGGTGGGGTATTGCGTTAAATATTTAAATTGAAACTCCAGAACCGCTTTTTTGGACTTCATTTCACGTCGCAATCGCAATCACACTAACACTAAAAAGTAGAATACAAATACAGACAAATACGGAGCATAGTAAGGGTGTGTGGGTAGCAATAGTGAGAGGAGATCCATAGTAGGCCTGCGCCAGGACCACGGGCAGAGCTACTCCCTGCCAACACTCACGCATTAAGTTGAAAAAGTCAATAGTCAAGGTAACAAGTGGTTGTCGGTCTGGGCCTCCTTGGTTGAAGTGAAAAATGCCATATGTCTCGCGTCCTCGCCTGCGTTGAGCTACGAGCTGGTGTTGCACGCGACGCCCTCCGTCCGTCGAGGCGATCGTGCTGCTACCATCCGGTATCATCGCAGTCTAGCGTCCTCCTCACGCTTTGCGCGTCCGACCTCCCAGGCATGAGCGAGCTTTGCGCGATCCTCGTCATCAGCTTCAGCATACATGTCCCTGAGGAGCTCGGCGGTGCTCTTGCCCTCATTGCTTTTAGAACGCTCCTCCCGCTCTCGACGCCTCCGAGCCGCCGAGTCGTCGAGCGTCTCCCACTGTTTGCCCTCATCCGCCTTCCGGAGCTTGACCAGCAACGTGCCGGGCGGCTTGAGCACCCACGAGCACGCATTGGGTTCTACCTGGCCGCCCAAGCGCACCGCAAATCTGCGATTGTGTGGTGGGCCCGGCAGGCCGCAGACGTCGATGCAGACATCTTCTCGGCCGAACCTGGCCCTGACGGCGTCACTGTCGAGCTGTGCGGCTGCCTCAAGAGGCAAGTAGATCTTGATCATCTTTGCGCTCTGGTCCCAAGCGTAAGAGCTGAAGGGCGAGGATGGCTCTCTCGCACGAGGAGCCGAGCCGGTGGAGGGCTGGGTGGCGGTGGTGGACGGCGACGTCGAGGGTGTGCGGGCGGCCGCTCTAGCATGCTCCCGCTGCGACGAGAGCAGCTGGCGCACTCGCTCTCGGCGTGAGAGGGAAAGGAGACGCTCGCACTCCGCCGCAATGGCCTCCCACTCGGCGCGGCGGCCAGCGGGGCCCATCCCGTGAGCTTCCTCCCCCTCTGCTGTCTGGTGTACTACTATATAGGTTACATGAGTACTAGCAGTAATAATAAATATATACTCGTACAAGTTCTAACATGTACTCGTATGTACAAGGTCCGCGCCCTAGGTGGGCAACACAGCCAGAAGGTTTCCAAACACAGCAAACACAGGCTGTTTTGGGCTTTCATAGAAACACAGCCAAAAACAGTCCAAAAAACAGTGATACCGGTGGGGCGGGCCTGCCCCTTTGCCACTTGCCACTTGCGACTTGCGCGACGCTCCTCCCTCTTCTCCGGCCGCGCGCTCCCGCTCCCCCCCCCCTCCCTCCTCCCCTCACTCTCCTCAATCCCCATGTTCAACCCCAACCCCGACCGTGCCTCGCGCGCGCGCGGCGCGCGCAATGAGGAGGAAGAGGACGCAGCCGATCGTGCGCCGAGGTGCCTCGGCACTCGGCAGCTGCCCGCCGCACCGCGCCTCCAGTGGGCGGCGCTCCTAGATGGAGCGCGAGGCCGGCGTTGGTGGCCGAGGTCCGTGTGGCGTGTGGGGCGCCATCATCCTGTGCACACAGCATGCTGCACTCGGACTCCAGCAGCATGGAGGCCGTACTGGCACAGGCTGCCCAGCCGCCCGCGCGTGACCTCGCGCTAATGGTCTTTACTCAGCGTTTCGCGTTTCGTCCGTTCATAAGAATGAAAGCTGGACAGCTTCCACACACAGCCGCATTCCCCCATCTCAGTTTCCTCGTTTTCTCATATGTATTCTCCTTATTCTCATCGAACCATGCCCCGTCGGCTCTGGCGGGGAGAGCCCCCCCCCCCCCCCCCCCCCCCGCGCTCCCCTCCCCCCCCCTCCCGCGGCCACCCGCTTTCCACATTTAAGTAATCTCTAGAGTACTCCTATCCAGATTTCTCGTACCCAACTCCCTCCGTCTCCTCGCCCTCGTCGGCGGCGAGCGGGATGCGCAGCGTGTGGCTGGCGATGCCCCTGCTGATGTGCTCTCCGTCCTCAGGGGCGTTCTGGGCGGGAAAGCGGGTGCTCCTGACGGGCGCATCGTCGGGACTGGGCGAAGCGCTCGCGCGAGAGCTCTCTGCGCGCGGCGCCACCCTCGCTATCGCCGCGAGGAGGCAGGAGCGCCTGCAGGCTGTTGCGGAATCGTGCGCAAACCCGCAGCTCGTCCACGTGCTCCCGCTCGATTTGGCGGGCGAGACGGCGACCGAGCTGGGCGACAAGGTGAATCAAGCCGCTCAACTCCTCGGCGGCCCAATACAGGTGCTCATCTGCAATGCAGGCCTCGGGCAGCGCACATCGGCTGTCGAGACGTCCGCCGAGGCGCACCGCCGAATCATGGCGACCAATTTCGAGGGAAGCGTCGCCTTGATCCGCGAGGCCCTGCCACCAATGCTCGAGATGGGGGACGGATGCGCCGTAGTCGCCGTCTCCTCCGTCCAGGGCTTCTTCGGCCAGCCGCAGCGCTCGTGAGCCTCGTGCCAGCACATAAACCACTTTGCGCAAAAGCTACCTATCTGCATGGCCTGCTGGATGCCCCGGTCGTACATAATCAATAGTGCATGTCACCTGCCTTCGTGCGAGCTAGGGCCGATTTCGACAGCTCATGTCTACTTGATTCGCATTGCAGGTCCTACGCAGCTTCCAAGGCGGCACTTGTGGGCTACTGTGATGCGCTGCGTGCGGAGGTGGCGTCCAAGCTGGTGGGCGTCACCCTCGTCGCACCTGGTTACATTGCCACCGATCATGCTGCATCTTCTATCGGCGGGGATGGGACCGCCGACGACAATGCGAAGAAGGGGATGGATCCCGTCGAGCTCGCCAAGTTGATTGCCGACGGGGTGGCGGCTGGGTCGCCGCAGATTGTGCCGGCGCCAGCGTACGCGCGCGGTGCCATGCTGCTGCGTGCACTGTGGCCTGCCGCTTTCTTCAAATTGATGGAAGGCCGGTCGGCTCGGTGAGGTGCAGCGGTGGGCGCATTTCCTGCATTGTATGCGTAAGTGGAGCGTGTAAATTTTTCTATCATAATCTCACCCCGCACGCGGCCTTGCTCATCAACTGTGTAGCCACTCCCGTTCCCTGGTATCGCTCCGGCACCATCGCGTTGACAAGGGCGGCCAAGAGCGCCAGCAGCATCGCCATCGCACACGCTCTCTTCGCAACAGAACCGGGCGAATTGTCCCTTAGAGGGCGCAACGAGAACGAGCGGTTTAGGTAGAGGGTTACCTATAAAGTCTAAAGTACACTCATGGCAATCCCGCACATAAGACATAAGCGGTAGAAGGGGCGCAACGAAGACTAAGACTACCGGTATCTTTGAAGACAACGACTTCGCATTGTCATAACTAGGTCAAATCAGCACCCAAATCTGAAATTTGCGCCCAGGCACAGGCACAGCTTAGCTATGATCACACTATCTAATAGCTAATAGGCCCCTAAACCCCCCATTTTTTTTGCTGATCCATCCCACCGGAACCCTTACGGAGCTTGCTTAGCACTTCAATCTCCCGTTGTAGCCGGTGCCCTCCGCACCTCCATAGTGGCCCCTAGCCCCTAGTGACTAGTGAGTGTGACCAGGCTGCATCTGAGTGGGCGCGTTGCGCGTTGGCATTGGCATGTCAGCTGTCGGAAGGAAGGGCGCTCGATAGTCGATAGCTGGCGCGTGTGTTGTGTGCTGGAAGTGACACGTCTGCCCTTTGGGGAGAGGAGAGGACGGGGTTCCAGCCCCGCAACCCCGAAAGTGGCCTTTGGTGGGCACTAGGCACTAGCATCCTTCATTGTGGTTCCAACGCGCCACAAAATCTACTAAAAAAACTCCTTGGCCACCGCGAAAAAAACACCGCATTGTCTACTCTCGTACTCGCCCCTTGTTCCTGTGCGTAACTGTCGCCCCCGTCGGATCGTCCGTCGCCCCGTCGCTCTCTTGTCGGCATTCTCTTCCTTGTTCGGGCTGTCAGCAAGTTCCTGTGCGTTCCGTGATAAGGATACGTTAGTGTGGAGAGTGTTGACGTGAGTGTAGTGTCATCTCGTCGGTCCATCGGCCCCTAACCGTCTGTCGTCTGTCGTTCTTCGTTCGTCGCTCTCGTTCTCGTTCTCGTTCCCGTTCTCGTCCCTCGTTCTCAACACTACCTCAATACCAAACCTCTCCAATCCCTCAGCCTTTGCCTATCCAACCCGATCCGCCCAGCCATGTCCGCTCCGTCGTCGCGCTCGCCCTCGCCCAAGCCCGTCCTCCCGCCTTTCTCTGTTGAGGAGGTGGTCCAGCCCGTCATTGGCCACCCCCCAACTTCCGCCGCGCCTCTCGCCGCTTCCCTTCCGTCCCTTCCGTTCCCATCTGAGGCAGTGGTAACCTCGGATCCGTCAATATCTTGATTTAACGTTTTCTGCTGTCCTAGTTGAAATGGATGAAAGAAAAGACCATGCATGTCGTCCGCCCGGTCGCGGTGCCAAATTAGCCGCTCTAGCCCTTGGCCCTTGGTGACTAGTGGGTCACGTAAGCGTCTTGAGTTTTGTGATACTTTCGTACACATTGAAGTGCAAAATTATGAGTTTGACTTATGGTCCAGTGTGCAAAGAATCACCCCTTAGGCCGCGTTCCATCGAATATGGAACAGACTTGTTTGAGCCATCGACTGTCCCCACCCCTGGGCGTGCTCGGCGGTGGAGACCTCAAGGCCGTCGGTCTACCACCGGCGGAGGCGCCGTCGTGCGTGCGCACAGCGGCTGTTCCCCTCTGCCACCCGGGTCGCACATATGCGTAAACGAGCCATGCGCGTTAGATCTCTGGCGGGACAGGTGTGATGAGCTGCAATCACCCATGCGCACGCCGTGCATGCGCATGACGCGATGTGCACCGGTTCCCCCGCGGGGGCGCCGTGCGTGCGCATAGCAATTGGTTCTGAGGTGCACGCCGTGCGTTCGCTCTTTCCGCGGGGGAACTCTGGGCGCAGAGTGCCGGCGGGAACCCGAAGGGCACCCCCTGCGACCGGGGGTGACTTTCACGTTATACGGCGATGACACTTACGAAAAAAACAGGTTGGGTAGTTGGGCCTCTACCACTTCCATCTCTCTCCATTCCCCCTCCCCCGTCTCATCGTCCCCAGTGAGAGAGAGAAGGCTGCCTGCCCTCTCTCCTTCCACTGCTCGCTCACCCTCCAGCTCTCTCTCCTCGTCCTCGTCTTCCTCCACGATGGTGTCGACTCGGCGCGCATCCGCACGGTCCTCCTCCTCTCGCCACGAGCACCGAGTGGCGCGTCACCTTCACGCGCGACACGTCGCATCCCTCCAGGCGCAGCGTCATCCGCGGCAGGCGCGGCGCTGCGGGCGGCGCGTCCAGGAAAAAGTGCAGGCAGAGCGTGCGCCACCGGTTCAGCCGCAGCCGCGACAGGCCCACCGACCACAGCAGCCGCCACGGCACCACCACGCGCCGGTTGATGCACACCAGCTGCGAGCCGTTCAGCTCCCACCCACCCGGCAGCAGGTGCGACACCGCACGCGAGCGGTCGCGCAGCAGCGCCCTCAGCCACCGGACCATCCTCAAGCTGGCGTCCGGCGCGTCGTCCGCCCCGGGCGCGTCGTCCGTTCATTGGCAAGCTCCGCGTTGTCAATG
>CM030941.1:407944-422944 GCA_018136815.1 Isochrysis galbana | reverse complement strand
CTTGGTCGTAATGCGGTGAAACCGATTTAGAGACAAGCGGGAAACCGGGGCGGAAGGAACTGGCAAGGAAGCTGGCAGGAAGGCAGAGGAAATGTCTTGGCAAGGCGACGGAGGCAGGATTTTAACGGTAGACGGAGTGCAGAATTTTAACGGTAGGAAGGCAGGAATTTTTAACAGTAGGAAGAGGCAGGATTTCTAACGGTAGAAGAAGAGCGTGGAATTTAACTGTAGAAGAAGAGCGGAGAGGAGAAGGAGCGGGGCTCAAACTGCAGAGCGCTCCGTCCGGACTCGAACTCGCGACCCAGAGCAAAAGGTTGGTGGAGGCGGTGGGTTGAACCACTATGCCACGCGAGAGTTTACGTAGCCATAGGGCCGATGGGAAGGGCTGAGAACCGCCCTATATACTCTGGGTTTTTGTCTCTTCTTTTTCACTTTTCTTCTTCTTTCTTCCTCTGTTCTTTTTACTGTTTTACTGTTTTTTTTACTGTTATTTCTTTTTGCCTCTGAGACATCGCGAATGCGACACCCCCCGACTTAATCACGAGCGTCCTCGCGAGCCTTCTGCAAGCGGAATCCTTATGTCTCTAAATTGTGGAAATCAAAGCCGCAGCTTGGATTGTAACGAGATGAACGAGATGTAACGAGATGGCCTGATGGCCCGACGACGAGATGAACGAGATGGCCTTGATGGCCCGACGAGATGAACGAGATGAACGAGATTTTCGGGTAACGGAATTGGACTAGGAGTTTCCCCACTAAGCTTGGTCGTAATGCGGTGAAACCGATTTAGAGACAAGCGGGAAACCGGGGCGGAAGGAACTGGCAAGGAAGCTGGCAGGAAGGCAGAGGAAATGTCTTGGCAAGGCGACGGAGGCAGGATTTTAACGGTAGACGGAGTGCAGAATTTTAACGGTAGGAAGGCAGGAATTTTTAACAGTAGGAAGAGGCAGGATTTCTAACGGTAGAAGAAGAGCGTGGAATTTAACTGTAGAAGAAGAGCGGAGAGGAGAAGGAGCGGGGCTCAAACTGCAGAGCGCTCCGTCCGGACTCGAACTCGCGACCCAGAGCAAAAGGTTGGTGGAGGCGGTGGGTTGAACCACTATGCCACGCGAGAGTTTACGTAGCCATAGGGCCGATGGGAAGGGCTGAGAACCGCCCTATATACTCTGGGTTTTTGTCTCTTCTTTTTCACTTTTCTTCTTCTTTCTTCCTCTGTTCTTTTTACTGTTTTACTGTTTTTTTTACTGTTATTTCTTTTTGCCTCTGAGACATCGCGAATGCGACATAGACTCCTCTTCAAGTCCAAGTTCAAGTCCCCAGTCTAATCAAGTTCCACGTCGAGTTCAAGAGTCAAATCGTATTCCTCCTGATCTGCCTTCAAGTCGTACCCGTTCTCGTTCACGTTCGTAGCGCTAAGTGCTAAGTCGACCGGAAGTGGATGATTAGCGTCGCGTCAGCGCCTGACCCAGCGCAACTGCCCGAGCAAAACTCCTGTAAAAGGGAGAACGTGGTAGGACGTGGCGTACGAAATCGGGGGCCGCCGCGCTAAGCTGCCGATTTTGTGCTCGCTTTGGATCCATGGGTTAATCCTCCTCTTTTAGGTCTCTCGTCTCGTATGGTTAAAGGAACTCTCTTGGCTCGACATCGGGAGACGTCTCGATTTAAGTCGGGGGGTGTTGTATTCCTGCCCACCTGAAGGCTGTAGGCATGAATATTCGTGTAAGGTACGCGCTCACAATTACAATTGAACAGTTACCCGTGTTGCCACTGACGCACAAGACACACAGATTCGGATTCCCCATGGTCTCAAGTCCAGGTTTGCAGATTTTGGTCTCGAAATTTGCGATTCGAATTTTGTTTTTGCTGTTACTATAATTGTTGGCTCGTTTAAGGTAATAAACCGGCATGACTTCGACTTCTCGTTCCGCAGTTGCTCTGCGAGACTCTCTCTCTCTCTCTCTCCGTCCTCCTCTCCTCGGCCGACGGAGGGAAGTTTCGTCCAAAACATTCTCCGGTCCCAGGATGTTCCGTGGGGGTCTCTCTGCGCTCCGCGAGGGAAAGGACGCGATCTCGCTCCGAGATCACCCTCGCGCCCTCCCACGCTGCCCCGCCGTGCCCTCGGTCCCTCGCCCCCCGCGGCAGGTTCTTCCTCTCGGCGTGCCATCCGTCGCCTCCGGCCGTTATATTATTCCCCCCCCCCGCGCGAGGTTCTTCTCCTCCGCGCGCGGTTCGTTTCCTCCGGCCGTCGTTCGTTCCCCCCCCCGCGCGCGCTGTTTCCCCCCCCTCGCTTCGATTCCTCTCGCGATTCCTTCGATGATTGCCTCCATCTCGTCCGTTCTTCTTCGCGATTCTCGCGGAGGGGGTACCGATGTTTAACGTTAGTTTCGCCGCGTTTTCGGTGAAAGAAAGGAAGAACGAATGGCACGCGCCCCGCGTCTCGCGTCTTGTTTCGTCGCCCCTTGCTCGTCGCTTGTCTAGAAGGTCTCTCTGCACATCGCCTTCTTCCCCCCGCGCGAGTTTGGACCTCTCCTCGACCCTCCGCGTTGGCTTCAGCGGACGAGTTTTCACTTTAACGATAGTTTGAACCCTTCGTTTGCGTAGTTTTGCGCTCTCTTTCCGTATTTCTTCGCGCATGACGAGCGATCGCGACCTCAGCCTTTGTCGCACGGGGAGGGTTTGTTTATCGTATGATTCCGGAGTGTTTACGTTAGTTTTCTGAGCCCAAGGTCGTTGGGGTTTGGGTTTCTTGTGAGTGTTTTTGTAGCAACTTCGTCGAGTCCCACCGTGTTCCCAAGCGAGTCCCCCCGAGTTCCCGAGTCTATACCCCGAGTCAACGAGTCAATACCAGCCAAGCACGCGCCTGAGCCACCCCCAGTCGCCTGCCACCACCTCCCACAAGCCTCCTTCCACACTTCCGCGCCCTCCGTGCGTCGTGCGTCGTGCGTCGATCACCATGCCCGTAGTCACCCCCGAGGAAAGCTCCATGAGCTCCCCGCAAGAACCGCATTCCGCGCTAGCTGCCGGCGCGCCCTCGCAGGCCATCTCCAAGAGTGAGATGAGCCTTGCTCTGACATAGATGTGTGTTTGGCTCTGTTTGCTGTTTGGCTTTTTTGTATTTTGTACGTAGAAACACGGCCCGGATGGGCCGTCAGCCTTGTATTAGGTCCTGATATCATGATATTAGGTCCTCCAGACCTGATACCTGATACTAAGGGCCGCAGGCTACGTGACTATGCATTACAAGGGTAAACGCTAACATTAAAATTGACTTAAGACTTAAACTCGACGTAGGAATAAATGGGTTGAACTAGGTTTAGAGGTTGAGGGCTGCTCGAAGACCTAGGGTTGCAAGACCGTGGGAGTTTGAGTCTAAATAACCGTGTTGCCTTGATGGGCGAGCTTGCAGCTTGGGATAGTTGGATGGAGATGGTCGTCGATGAGCCTTGCTTGAGCAGGACGAGCTGGTTTCTGGTTTGTACGTTTTCGTTAGTGTTAGTGTCTGGTGTAGTGTAATACTACTAGTATAACACATTATACATTATAGTCTTAGTGCCTACCTGATATTAGGCTGATGTTAGGTCCTGATATCAGTCTACTAAGGTCTCCGATACCTGACGGCCTTTGACCTGACGGCCCATCCGGGAAACACGGTAAGCACGTGTTTCACAGCTCATGCTGCCAGCTGGCAGCTGGGGGGGGGGAGTCAGTTCGAGGGCAGGCGGGCAGGCCCAGCGCGGGCCTAGATGGGAAATACGTATTACGTATTTACCGTATTTGGCCAGAGACCAAATACATATGTATTTGGCTGTATTTGTATTTGAAGCGTGTCCTGGTCCTGGATGTAGGCCTCGAATGTATTTGAAATGTATTTGGCCGGAGGCCAAATACATCCGGAGGCCAAATACATATGTATTTGGCTGTATTTGCAGGCCCCTGCACCGTGTATTTCCCATCTAGGAGCGCGGGCGTGCGGGCGTGGGAGTGCAGAGTGCAGCGTGCAGCTCACGACCCGCGCCCACTAGCCACTAGCACTAGGGGTCTGGGTCAGAATGATGAGTACTCGGCTCCTGCCCAAAGCGGGGGATGAGGTTGGTTGTACGGGCCCACCGAGGAGGGTGTCCGCGATGGAGTGAGGGGGGCGCGAGGCCCGAGGCCCCCATTGACCCCCACTTATAAAAGTAGGTCGCGATACCGGTCGGGAGCGGCGGACCGGCGCGATCTCCCGCCTTTCATGGGGCAGAAATCAGAAATCCGTTTGTTTGAGCGAGGGAAGAGCCCGCGAAATCCGCCCGACCCGCTGGGTGAGAAGAGACTGCGAGTTACTGGACAGACAAGACAGCCACTGAGAGATGGACGCCCCGCCGTCTGGCCAGAGGATGCAGGCACGCGCGGTGGAGAACGGTGTGGGGTCACTGTGTGACGGCACCTCTGACCTTCCTCACGTCTTCTCTCTCCTTCCCTCGTGTGGCCCATGAGCAGGAGCTCGGCAACGCGATGTACCCGCTGGTCGCCGCTGATTCGCGCGTGCTGCATGCGGGCAAAGTGACAGGCATGCTGCTCCAGCTGTCTGAAGCTACGGTAGTCGAGGCAATCAATCAACCGCCAGTGCTGAAAGCGCTCGTCGGACAAGCGATGCACACGCTTCGCAAGGACGCTTTGCGCGAGCTGTGTGAGCGGGTTGAGGTCTGTCAGCCGCAGCCCTCTGGGAAGGTGCGCAGAATAGCCGCCCCCTCGCCACCCTACTGCGCTATGCGCTGCCCAACATCTGAGCGCATTTGTGCATTCTTTCCCGCCCGCAGGCTGAGCGCGCCGACATTTCTTGGGAAGAGACGGCCCAGGGCCTCTCCTCCGGGTCATTCCCTGTTGAGGAGGAGGTCAAGGTGCACATTGGCATGGACACGCCGCTCGCGTTCGCATTCGAGGTCAACGTGTGGGTGTCACTGCCAGCAGACGCGACACCACTTCTCGCTGGCACTATCTCCGCCTCCCACCCTTGGCTCACGCTCACTCTCCGGCCGGAAAGCGTCCGCTTTGGCCTATCGATCGCTGAGCCCATCCTGGATGAGCCAGTGGCTGCCACCTCGGCAGAATACCCACGCGGCGGGCTCACCGAGCCGTCGAGTGAAACTTCGGCGAGCACGACGCCGGCAAGCACAACGCTGGCGAGCAAGACGCGGCAGTGGTCCTGGGGCGACGATGAGGCGGACTCTGCCGACCTTCCGCCACTCAATGACCTCAGGCGGCCTACTACCTCGCTGCCACGATTCTCCTCCTTCAAGAGTGCACACTTTGACTTTGGCGGCGCGCGCGCGCAGTCAGCCGAGCAGGTCTCCGTCTTCATCCTCAAGCAGCTCAATGAGACTCGTGCGGCGATCGCCTCTGCCGTGGTCGATCATCTTGGTGTCGATGTTGCTCTCTATCTGCTACATAAGGCGCAGTCCATCGAGGCCAATGGCGGCATGGTCATCGAGGAGACGGGGAAGCGGCGCACTGTGGGCGGCATCTTCATCAAGCTGCTGCGCGAGTCGGTCGAACTCGACCGGGAACAGGCGCAGGCCGCGTGGATACACATCAAGAAGGACGGTGATGCGGCCAAGAAGGCGCGGGTACAAGGCAAGTACCTGCGTCGTAAGGCTGGCGAACGCTCGCCTGCGGCGAAGCAGCAAGACAAGCGCGTCCACACACCCACATCGATCGACCATCGCCCAGTAAGCAAGCGCAAGGAAGAGCTTTTTGGCGGCATCCCTGCCAATCTGGTGAACGAGTTCTCGACGGCCTGAGTCGGCCTGGAAGCACTTCATTCCTTGGGGTTGTCTTGCATGCGTCTTTCTCGGGGCGACGTGTGGTTGCACTGCTCTCATCACATGCGCATGCAACGCTTGCCCGCGCGAGGCGTGATGTGCGATTCTGGTAGGGCTTTGGCACATGAGGAGGAAGAGGGCGCGCCCTTACTGGGCGGTAGGCACTCTGCAGGCGATGGACTAGTTGTGGTTGTGAGACATGTGATATGTATGTACTATGCTGTGCGAGAAATTATCATCCTTCCGCTCATAAAGCATGCACTGCACGAGCACAATTTTTCTCCGAGTTCTTTTCAATTTCTCGCCCCACACGCGACGTTGTGAACCTTACTTGTGCGGTTGGGGGAGAAACTAGATGGAATAAGAGGGGAATGATGAACCGGGGCGAAGAGCACACTCTCGCACATTGGGAATGGGACAGGGACTCAAGGCGCTGGGGGGAAGAGGCACGGGCATGGAGCTCAACTCAGCACACATTACCGGGTGCTCGCGTGGGGCATCTGCAGCGGCAGGCAAGGTGGCAAGTGGCAAGGGGCGCTCATGCTCATGGCGATTCGGGAGACAATAATGATCAAAGATCAGAGGACCGACGGTACGGACGAGCTATTAAAAACTTCTTAATATTCTCACCACGCGCGCGGCTACCACTCACGACTCTTCATCTTGCAGCCGCGCGACCCGCGACTCTTGCGGCAGAGTGGTCCCTAGAGTAGACTCAGTAGTCGAAATCATAAATAAAAGGAAGATGCATAAAAAGTAGAAGTCGAAAAAGACGAAAAATTATATACAAATCTTTTCTGTATATCTAAGCGCTAGCCCGGGGCCGCGGGGCGCCTAGATACAAAATCTACGCCAAGAACGAAACGTTATGCAAAGCAGCACCCTCCCGACCTTAGTGGGAGGCGATTTTAACTGCGTAGAGAACGTAACGATCGACACGGCGGGAACGGGAACGACGGAACGACGCCATATATGCCAACGCGCACGGCGACAAGTGGAAGACCCTTGTAAAAAACGCCGGTTTGCAAGACACTCACCGGACCATGAGGCTGGGGCCGGGCACGGGATACACACGCCTGTCGCACACCATCCACACGAGGATAGACAGAATATACCATAGCAAATCCACCGACAAATTCCAATGGCACAAAAATTGGGACCCAACCCTGACCTGTTCACAGGGAAGGCGGCAAGGCGGCCTCAGACCACCTACCACTGCTCGCTGCGTTCGAGACACCGAGCTACAACCTGAACCGCAACTACGACCTACCCATTGACCATTGACGCCGAAATCATCCGCGAGGCGGGATCGAACTTCTTCTTCGAAGAGCGAAAGAAAACGCGGAAGCCGGCGGCGACCTAGCTAGCCGACGAACCGACGAATGGGCTAGCGCAAAAGCGCTCATCGCTACCTTCCTGAGGCAAGAAATTCTGTCGCATTCATCCTAGATGATGCGAGTCCCGGGCTCTTATCTCCAGGTCCATCGCCGTGCGGCCACACGGTGAAGCTCAGGCACATCTAGGAGGGCGGTAGGGGTCGTCCCTAGCGGCCTAGAATTCGGGTTCTCGTTTCGTTCCTTCTAGCCTGTTTGTCAGGTCTAGATTCCAGGCAAAAGGCAAAAGGTTTCGCCAAAGAAACAAAGAAACTGCGTCCGCGGAATGGGACCGGTGCACTACCCGTTCAGAGTTCAGAGGGCGAGAGGGCGAGGACTTGGTAACCCTTGCCACTCGGGTGACTGACGCCTTTGTTCGCAAAATGAACGATCCGACGGTGACGGCAGCTAACGATTTCAAGTTTCCAGCCTTCACGCACGAAATCAACGAGTATCGCCCTGGCACCATCATGGTGACCAGGGCGCCTCACCACTCATTGCAAGGCTAGGGACTGCAGTTAACTATCAAGGTTGGGGAGTACCAGTTAGTAGCCATTTGAGTGGTAGTTAGTTAACTGGTTGTAAGTATATGGCAGTAGTTACCTACTAGTTACCTGGTTTATGACTCCCTACGTTGGTGGTTAACTAGTAGTTACCTAGTAGATATAGATATTATAATAGAGATGATGTGTACTGTCGCGGGTAGGGAGGGTTCATGCGCCCCCCCCCTTCCATCTTTGTACTTCCCGCCACTAGGTTCCCCCGCGCGACTCCCTCTCGGTCGCCACGCTCCGGTCCCCCTCTCCCCTTCCCTGTATCGCGCCTTCATTCCGTCCACCCCCATAGGTCTTCCCGCGCGACTCCCTCTCCGTCGCCGCGCCCCAGTTCCCTTCTCCCTCACGTCGCCCCGAATCGGTCTGTCCTCCCTCACCCTTCCCGTCCCTCCCCGAGTGCTTCCTTGAGTTTCCGGCCCCCTTTCGTCTATCTCTTTCCCGCGCAATTCCCTTTCCCCCCGCGCGTGATATCTTCCCCCGGTGTCTTCCGTACGCTCAGCGCTGTCGCTCGAGCGCTCCGTGTCCCCTTCTCGTGTCCCTCCTGCCCTCGTCCTCGCTCCGTGCTGTCGCATGTCGTCTGGGAGCGCCCGCTCGTCCTCGGCCCCCTTGTCGCGTGCCTCCCCCGCCCCCGGTAGCACGCATTCCATCCCGCTGAGAGGCTGTACTCCACATGTTACATACATCAGCCCCTCCACCTCCATACGCTCCACAGCCACAGCTCCACTCCTCTCACAACATGTACAGTACAAGCAAGCCCCCCGCCCCCCCCCCCGCCCCCGCCCCCCCCGCCGTGCGCTCCCCCCTCCCCCTCCCGTCTCCCCCCCAACCCCTCCTCCCTCCAACCTCCATCCAACGACGACCTCCGACGATGGCGCCGAGGAGGATGTCGAGACCTTCGAGCAGCTTGCCAACATTGCAGCCGCAGGGCACGACGACGAGGCGGACTCCCACGAGCGCATTCGACATAGCTGCTGGAAAGGGAGTCTACGAGCCTGAGGAAATTGTCGGACAACGTCTCGCAAAGGGCATCACCCAATTCCAAGTCAAATGGGTGGGCTTCAGCACGAGGGACAACACGTGGGAGCCCATATGAAGACATGATTGCCGAGTTCAAGGAGAAGGACAAGGCGCGGATTGCTGAAGCAGAAGCACTTGCAGCTCAAGCTCGCAAAGACAAAGAAGACGCGAGAGCGCCGCGCGTAGTCGGTGGTGATCCCGCGCGGCTCTTGGTTGGAAGAGTTTTGGGGGAGAGAAGAGGGGGTGCACGGCCGACGCCGCCGGTGCCGCGCAGACGACACTCGGTGGTTGACGCACGCAACGTAAGCGCCCAACTCTAACGTGGGCCCGCGGCCGGCACTTCTTTCAACTGCTGCGCACATACATGCGGTATTACCATATGAAACCTGCAAGTTTGTACCTTAATAAGGGGGTCCTTTAAGTAGAACTTATACCGTCCACATGGGGGGCACTTGCGAAAAAAAACAACCAAACCTGAGGTTGCACCCTCTCAGCTCCGCTCAATAGGCCTATAGGCCTGCCACGAACCCGCACTCCGAACTAGGCTCTTGGTAGTGCACCGGAGCCGGACCCCGGAAACCGAAGAACAAGGAATGAAGGGGGGAAGGGGAGGAGGTGGAGGGAGGGGAGATTAGGGCGATGTCGGAATGGATATAGGGGGACCTTGACCTAGTAGGTGTGTAGCCCAGAATCTTCATATATTTTTTTTGAGTCAAAAAGTGATCGCCGAATTAATTCCCACGTGGCTTCACACGCATAGGCGCGCATGTGACTACCACTCTGACCCCTACAGACATCCTGTCACCTCCCTACTCACTGAGACGCACCCCCCCGCCACGCTGTCGACAAGGGAGTACATCGAGGTCAGGTGGGCAATGCTCCCGGTGCTATGCAACTGCAATGCCGCCGCCAGCTGCACCGGCCCTACCACTGCCCGCCGCCGGCCCTGCATCCATGGCGGCGCAACAAGCGCCGCCAGGAGCAAGGAATTCGCCGTTCTCGTT
This sequence comes from Isochrysis galbana, assembly GCA_018136815.1. Classification (NCBI taxonomy): domain Eukaryota; phylum Haptophyta; order Isochrysidales; family Isochrysidaceae; genus Isochrysis; species Isochrysis galbana. The sequence continues at coordinate 413,195 of CM030941.1, read as the reverse complement.
CAGCAATGATGTTTCCCCGCCGCCACAGCTGCCAAAGCACGCGCTCGCCCGCCCCACCACCCACCTCCACCTCGATGGTATCCTTGACGCCCTCGTCTTCGTCCTCGTCGCCAGCGAACTCGTAGGGGACGGGGTTCTCGGGCGGTTCGTCGTCGTCTGATGGTAGACTGTCGTCCCCCAGGCCGACGCTGCCCTCAGGGTCGCCATCTTCGGTCGCTGGGCCCTCTCACTCAGCCTCATTCATGACTTCGGTGAGGGGGCCTCGAAGCACCTTCGGAGGTGCTTCCATCGGCGTCTTAAGAGATGACACCTAACAGCTTCCGGGAAGAAGTGTTTGATAAGTGTTTGTTCGCCGAAAGTTGTCAAACGCCTCCTCGACAGAGAGAGGTGTTGGATCAGGGTGATCAACAATTACCAGTCAAGAGTTACGATCACAGTCGCTAGACGACCATTGGGTCGAGCCTCAAGTCGCGCAGGATCTGGCGCACAAACACGTCGGCTGCCATCGCCTGCTTCAACTCAGGCTCGAGCGTGCCCCAAAACTCGTCGAGCTTCCGACGCCGCTCGCCCTCGACGACACGCGCCCACGCGACCTCAGTCACAAAGAATTCGCCCGGATTGGGATTGAGGCGGCACCGTCGGACGTGCGGGTGAGCATCGTCACCGCAGTCGGCGAGGCAGAGGGCGCAGAATTTAGCGCCGCAGTTGGGAGTGGCGCAGTTGAGCGCCGCGCAACCATCAAACGCATCAAAGACGTGGCGGCACTTTGGACAGCGCAGTTCCATCATCTGCTCGATTTGCTGCCGCGTGGTGAGGGCGCGGCGCTCCATCTCCGACTTGGCGACGAACTCAGCTTTCCACTGCTCAAATTTGTGCTCCACCTACACATTCCGCTGATCTTCGATATTGTCTTGCAACTTTGCGAATGCACTGGGCGCCGCGTGCCGCGCAACATCTTGGAAGGTGAAGCGGGCCTCGCACCCCATGAAGCTGGCACAGCATTTGACCGAAGGGCCGCCTTCTCCGCACAGCGCCTCGAAGCGTTCGATGTGAAGAGAGAAGCAGTCGTCGCACGCGAAGTGCCCCTCGGTCGCGCCGCACTCGAGCCCGCTGTCGCGGGGCGCTGGGCAGTGGCACAGGACGCATGTACGTACGTTCAGGAGCTCGCTCAACGCGTCGGCCACCGCGGCCGCCTCAGGACGCTCGGCAGGGTCGGGTGCGAGCATCGAGCTGATGAGCGCTGCGAGCTCGTCATCTTCGGTTCGGCGTCCAAGCTCGGCACGGACTCGGTTCAGGACTTCGACTCTGGATCCGCCGGGCGCAAGCGTCTGGCGCAAGCGATCCTGGTCGCCGTCGCAGAGCATGAGATCGAGGAAAGTCACGCCCAACGCAAAGATGTCCGATGCGGCAGAGGGAGTCGGCTCGGGTGCGAGGTAGAGCGTTGTGCCACGTTGGACTGTTCGCTGGGCTGTCTCTATCGTGCTCACACTCAGATCAAAGTCGCACAGCGCGGGCGTGGCGTCGGCGGCATCGCCGTTGAAGACAACATTCTCTGGCTTTAGGTCTCGATGCAGCACGCCGTGCGCGTGCAGAAAGCGAACCGCCTCCGCCACCTTCTGTGCCGCGCTGAGCCTGGCCGTGCCATCCTTGTCTTGGCACCATTGGCGCATGTTGCCGCCCGAGTAGTAGGGCGACTGCACGACGACGATATCGCTTCGATCCTTGGGGAGGAAGGCGCACTCCACGCGCACGATCCCCGGATGGCGCAGCCGGCTCGCCGCCGTGATGGCTCGTTGCACGCGCTTGAAGTCGTTCACGCAATAGTCCTTGAGGATCTTGGGATCGCCATACCACGTCACGCGCTTGACGGTTGGCTTGCCAGAGACGTACTCGAGGTGAGTGTAGCTCTTGTCGCCACGATCGTACACGAGAAGTCCGGCGTTGCGCAGCAGTATCTCGATGTCGTAGCGCGCGCGGCCTGCAGCATCCAGCTGCGCGTAGGTATAGCCTGGTCCCCGAACGATGCGTTGCGTGCGGACGAGTACCTCGGGGAAGTCGAGTGGGATGCTCAGATCCTCACCAAGCACCGTCTCGTGCCTAGGCCTGGGCGTAGCGCTCAGCTCAGCGATCTGCGATACCACCTCGTCCCGCCGTAGCAAGATGGCGGCCAGGCGTTTCTCCGCATCCTTGTGTGCGGCGCGTGCTCGCTCTAGATGTGGGTCGCCAGGGGCACTCTCATCCTCGAGGTCTTCCTTTACACATTTGGCACTACGTTCCTCCTTCTTATGCCTGGCTACCTCGGGGGTCCTCCGCTCGAGATCGCCCAGCAGCTCCTCGACATGCGTGCGTCGCGCGTGAAGCGCGGCGCAGATCTCCGCCTCCTGGCATGCGCGTCCTAGATCCGCTTTGCACGCCTGCAGGTCGGCTTCGAGCCTCTGGCGGCGACCGAAGTACTCTTCGTGGAGCTGACGCACGTCTTGGATGATGCCGGCACACAAGGCAGACAATGGCGAAGCGCACTTGCTGTCCGCGCGCGGTGCCGCCACGGCGCTCAGATCATCATCAATGGTCGGAAGCTCGGGCGGCCCGATGCCGTCGTCGAGCTCACCGCTCAGCGCGCGCTCAATGCATCGCTGAGTCGCACCCAGACCTGCGAGCCGAAGTTCTTGAAAGTGCACCTGTTCCTGACGCGCCTGGTCTCGCGCGAAGGCGTGCTCTTTCCAAGCGTCCTCATGCAGCCTCGGGAGCTCGTCGCGCGATGGCATTGCCTGCTCGGCTCGCTCGACGCGCTCCCGAGCCGCCTGCGCCTCCGTGGCGAGCCGGAGAAGCAGCTCGCCCGCCTCGGTGGGACTGGGCTGCTCTCCAGTGAGCAGCGGGTGACGAAGCTGGAGTTTGTGGAACCCTGCCTTAAGCGTGGCACGCTTCGCTTCGACGGCAGCACACACCAAACGGCTGAAGGTCGCCTCGAATGCCGCCAGCTCCATCTGATAGGTTGCGAGCCGCGCGAGCCTGTGCAATAGCCGACTGTTGGTGGCCGAGTGCTCGCAGGCGCTGAAGGTGGCCGAGTGATTGTAAATGAGACGGAGTGCGGTCTCGAAGAAGGACTTCGTCAGTGCCTCGAGCCCTGCCACTACATTGCCGTGACCATTGAGTCGAGCCTGACCTACCGCCATCTGTCCGTTCTGCGGCAGGATATGCATGGCGCAAGCGGTCTGCTGACGCAGCGCGACGGGCGCTAGATGACGCGACACGAAGCATGCAGGGCGGGTGCTGTGCGTCGACATGGGGAACGGCAGGGAATGAGGGCGCGTCGGCTGATTTGAAGGGGGAGAGGGGGAGGGGGTGGGGGAGGGAGGCGCACCTCGTCCTTGGCATAGGCATCGGCGCCCTTTCTGATCAACAGTTCAGCCGCATCCCGCTGGCCATTGCCGGCCGCCAGCATCAGTGGAGTCCGTCCCTGCACAACAGTCAGAAAGCAGGAGGATGAGGGAGCTCAGGGGCTCAGGGGGGAGCAGGTGAGGGGGGTAAGGGAGAGGGGGGGGGGGGGGGGGGGGGGGGGGGGGGGGGGGGGGGCAGGGTACGGCGAGAGTGGGCGCGGGTAGAGCGAGGGAGAGTTACGCACGCTGTTGTCCTTGGCGTCAGCCTCGGCCCCCTTCACAAGCAGCGCCTCGACGGTGCGTGTGCGGCCGTTGAGTGCCGCGGCGTGCAGGGCCGTGCGACCATCCTGCGCAGAAAATGAAAAAGCTAGGGTGGTAAGGATGACTTCCCACTGCGCGAGGGCGTGCTGCTCGGAGGCATGCAAGGGTGCAAGCGCTCAAGAACTACAGCACTGTGCACGTGCGGACGATGGCGACGCGATGCGGCCGCAGCTTATGCGGTGAGGGCGGAGGGAGGGGAAAGAGCATCTCAAAGGGATGGCGCGGGCGATGCCTTTGTGCCTAGCGCCAAAGGCACTGCGCACCTTGTTCTTGGCGAGCAGATCGGCGCCCATCTCCGTCAGCTTCTTGACCGCGCCCAGAGTAACCCGGCCCGCCGCAAGCATCAGCGGAGTGTCCCACTGCACTCCATCGGGTGAGCAGACGGCTGGTTCGGTTGAGGCTGCGGTGGGAGGGGCGGGTGGCTTGGGCGCAGGCGTTGCGAAGAACGCGTGCGCACATTATTATCTTTGGCCTCGATCTGTGCCCCCCTGTCGAGGAGCTTTGCGATGGCGGATGGGTCGCTGTTGTATGCCGCCCAGTGGAGGGCGGTCCGGCCATCCTGCATAGCAAGAGTTGGAGGGGGGAGCGAGTTAGGTCAGAGGGTGAAAGCATGGGGGGCGCGGGGGGAGCGGCGCGGCTGCGCGGGGGATGAACGAGGGGTGGAGAGCCGTCGGCGGAGAGGGGGAGGGGAGAGTGTGACGTCCGCCGCAGGGAAGAAGGACTCGGAACAGGGGGAGAAAATGTCGAGTGGGCGGCAGGAGGGGGTCTGTTTAGCGTTGTCCACGGGACGGTTTGAGCAGAGTACCGCCGGAGGAGGCGCGGTGTGAAGAAGAGGCAGCGGAGGGAGGGTGAGGGGTGGCTGGGGGGAGAGCAGAGGGCGGGAGGAGAAAGGCGCGTCTCCGAGAAATGGAGCTGACGACGCCTTTCGGCTCGGCACCAGGGCCAGCGCATGCCTTGTCCATCGCGAGCAGCTTGGCGCCCTTCTCCACGAGCTTCTTGACCGCAGCCTGCCGGCCCCAGCGCGCCGCCAGCACCAGCGGAGTGTACCCCTGGTGTGCGGAAGGCAGGTTGGGTCGAGGAGGCGGTGCGAGCGGCGGGCGGCGTGGGCGCAGGCGCAGCGAAGAATGCGTGCGCACATTGTTGTCCTCTGCATCGATCTCGGCCCCCCCGTCCACGAGTGCCCTGATGACGGAGGGGTGGTTTTTGGCTGCCGCAAAGTGCAGGGCGGTGCTACCATCCTGCACAGCAAGGGTTGAGGGGGGGGGGAGAAACACGGGTTGGGGGGGGGGGGGGGGAGGTGGATTGGTCCGAGGGTGAGAGCGTGCGGGACGCCCGGGCGGTGTGGGTGGGAGGGGCGTCGGGGGAGAGGGGGAGAGGGTCGGAAGTCGGCCACAGGGAAGGAGCAACAAGGACTCGGAACAAGGGGAGAGAGCCGGCGAAGTGGGCGGGGAGAGCGGGTCTGTATAGTCAGGTTGACGGGACGATTAATCCAGAGCATCGCCGGAGGAGGCGTGGTGATATGGCGTAGGAAGGGGGTCGGCGCAGCGTTATGA